>VXCM01003153.1:36236-67513 GCA_014773175.1 Lucifuga dentata | reverse complement strand
TTTTTTTTTTTTTTTTTTTTTTTTTTTTTTTTTTTTTTTTTTTTTTTTTTTTTTTTTTTTTTTTTTTTTTTTTTTACACAAAAACATAAGTTTGTGATGTTTACAGCTATATCTATCTGTCTAGACAGCTAGATATTATATGATTCACCACAGCGTATAAATGATTGCTGAAAGAAGACAGCTTCCTCATTAAGACATCTACGTCTCCTATGTCACCATTTCCGTTTGATTTTGCTGCACTTCTTCTCTATTTAGTGCAAATTAAAAATAACTGGTGTCAATGAAACTGGCCTTAATCACATTTAACACCAAACTTATTACTGGAAAAATAATGACTTCTGCTTCTACAGTACATGCTGTTTCATCTCAGTTGGCAGTTTAATCATAAATGTCTGTTTTCTCTACACTTTGTTGCACAGCTGGATTTTCAACTCTTCCAGGTTGCTGTGATATTAGAAAAACTGTTTTATGTTGTCATCAGGTGGTCAGACATGGTACTGCAGGAGAGAGAGAGAGAGAGAGAGAGAGAGAGAGAGAGAGAGAGAGAGAGAGAGAGAAAGAAGAGAGAGAAGGGAGGAGAGAGAGCTAGAGAGAGGAAAAGAGAAGAGATAAAGGAGAAGAGAGAGAGAGAGAGAGTGTGTACATGTGTGTGTGTGTGTGTAGATGCAAAAGAATCTATTTACACGTGCAGTCTTAACTCAGTTTTTTGTTTTACAAGTATTAAGCGTGTTCTTACCGTGTGTATTAATAACATGAATTAATCAGTGTTCATGATGAGAGAAGCTGGACGTGTGTGTATGACCTGTGTAAACTGCTGAATCTCTGCAGGTTGAGCGTTCTCACAACTGAAACCCTCAAAAGTTTCTAAAACCCTCACTGAACAGATGCAAATTTATGGTTTGACACTCTGCTGCAGCAGGAGCGCAGCTAACCGCAGCTTCCTGTCTGATAGTAACCACTGCTGCTGCATCAACGGTGTAAAAAGCTGCTACAAATGACTGAACAGCATCACACGTGAGAGCAGGATCTGACAGGTATTCTGCAAATATTTAACACTCACACTCAGAAATGTCTCACACTTAAATTTTCCTGCAAAATCAGAATTATTTTGCTGTTTTACAAATCTAACCATGATGTTCCTCTCAGAACACCTCAAACATGAAGTTACTGTCAGAAGCCGGTAAACAGGACTGAGCAGTCGTGTGTGTGTGTGTGTGTGTGTGTGTGCGCTCTCAAGTTTGGGCTGTGCGTTTGTGTAACTTTCTGTGTGCATTTTCTCTGCTCATATGTGGATTTTTTTAGACAAATGTCAAAGGTCAAAAATTAACCAATCATACTGAAGGATCGGCCTCAGCCAATGAAACAACAGCATTGTTTGGGAGCTGGGGTGTGGAACGCCAAATGTGCTAAAATTCAATAAATAAAAACGGTGTTATGAAATAAATAACTTGTGCAAAAGTACCAATAAATTCTGAAATAATTCCATAAAATCATTAAAAGTCAAATCATTATTATGAAATCTTATTTCAATGCCAGAAAGGCACACAAGCTCAATGGTAACTTAAAACTTTCGTAATACAACTATTAAACTGTCACCAAATTAACTTTTGAGATTTTTTCATGCAAGAAAGTAGCTGCTTAGATTTCAAATATATGGTCGACTGATTAAAATAATGCTGAATTAACACATTAATCAACACTTGACTGCTCAACCTCATTTATTTACCAGCTTATGACAGTAACCTGATGTTTGAGGCGTTCTGAGGGCGAGCAGAGGAAAACCCGAGCATCATGCTTAGATCTGTAAGAGAACAAAATCATTCTGATCGTGCACAGGAAAATTTAGGTGCAACAGGACAGTTTTGTGTGCGAGCGTTAAATATTTTCAGAATATCTATAAGATCCTGCTCTCAAATTTAATGGTGACGCTCTTGACATGTGGCAGGGAATGACCTCCATACCGTAGCTGCATATGCCAGTCTGCAGCACTTCCTGATACCGCAGATGAAACATGTAGCGTGGGATTTGAGAAATGGTGATTCATGCTCGTTACAGCGTGTTATCAAGTTTTCCTGAGGATTTATTGAACCAATTTGCTTTTTCCACATTCGTCAGGATTAGTGAAAGTGGATAAAATCTTTTTCTAACGTAAGGCTCAGGACTGTATATGCAGAAAAATAAAGAAAGAAAAGTAGATTCCTGGACCACTTGTTGTGAAAACTGAAACTGGTCCTTCTTTTGGTATTTTTTCACTTTCAGCACTTGTTACTTTCATGTACACCACATCTCAAACATGCAAAAGCAACATGCAACACATCAGAGTTTCAACCAACTTTAGAGTTTTGGAGACTATGAGGAATTTACGTTTAGACTGAGAATTTTATATCCACTGCTGTTTGATTTATTTATCGATCACTAATCAGTCAATTTATTTCTGCAAATAAACAATTTCAGCACTTTTAAAACTTTGAGCACAAAAGTTTGGGGTTTGAGAAGGGACAAGTCTCTGTCTCTTCTGTACTGTGTGTGTTTGTGTATGTGTGTGTATGTGTGTGTGTTTTGCTGACACTGCTACGAAAGGGAAGTAAATTGAGAACTGTTAGTTTGCGTGATAAAATCAATTGCTGAAGAGGATAAAGATGATCCCTTTGTTATGCTGAAAGAGAATCAGTCAAGTAGGTGTTTTGTTCAAACTGAATTTGAATGGAAACCCGTGAGAGTACAGCACAAAGACACACACACACACACATGCCAGCACATCATTTTATTTGCCACATGAATTAATTCCATCTGTCAGGGAGGGAGAATGAAACTTCAAACAATACGGTCCAAAGTCTTGATGAAGATTCTCAGTCATCCAGGTGGTAGATATGTTGTAAAAGTCAGTCAGGTCAACTGGATTCTGAAACGTTTCACCATCCATCCAAATGGCTTCATCAGTCAGAAACTTCTCATTTCTGACTGTTTGGAGCCTGTACATATCTATAAAATAGACATTCATGTAGATACATATTTATATATCATTTCATACCTTACTCCCTGTATATATTGTATCACATGTTATTTAATTACTGCTGAAGCACTTCTGGTTTAGATTCAATCTGCATTTCGTTGCTTGTACTTGTGACATATGCAATGACAATAAAGTTGAATCTGAATCTGAATCTGAAATGAGTCAGAAATGCTACAATGGCTTTATGATGTTAATGATGATGTGAATACAGAATTAGAAGCTGAAATCAGGGCCTAAAGTTGGCAGAAGATTCGTTCTCCTGTCACTCTGGTTCTCATTTCTGACTGGCTTCGTCAGTCAGAAATTTTTCATTTCTGACTGATGAAGCCATTTGGATGGATGGTGAAACGTTTCAGAATTAAAAAACTTGAATCCAGTTGAACTGACTGAGTTTTCATACAAAATATGGTCCAAACTAATCTATCCACATGAAAAACATGTCGTTTGGTCATTCCTTAATGTGCCCAAGAAAGATTTCCAGATTCAATCATTAAAGGGTTAGCAGAAATATTACAATTTAAAAACTGACGGTTAGGTAGCTGTAGAATAGTTTGAAGAGCCTGATAAATGAACAGTCATAAAAAACGTTAAGATCACTCCTGTTTAGCTTGGGAAATGGCTGGAATAACACACACACACACACACACACACACACACACCAGGCTAAAGCCTCTACTCACCCTTAGCTGATTCATCTCAAGAGAGAACAGATTCACTTCAGCATGGAGGAGAAACTCATTAGAATCTCCAAACATTTCTTTTGTGCTCGTGAAGCCACCCGTTGCTGTAGTAGATGCAAATGAATTATTAAACTCTGTGCAGCCCTTTCATCTTGAGACCAAACCTCTGATGATGGGCTTTAATGGACTTTCTTTGTCTGTCTCCTCATATCCGGTATACGTAGATTAAATGGTCTCAGATTTCCCAAACTACTAGAGGAACTGAGGTTTGTTTTATGAGCCATGTGGAAACGTTGCCTTGCAGGGAAATAAAGTATTGGAAATCTGAGGACGCATTGCACCAGCAAAAACTAATGAGCTTAGAGTTCTGTTAGAATAGAATAGAATAGAATATGTGAATGGGTTTTCATATTAACCGATATAAGGGCTGTAGTTGGTCATAGCTACAATGTTTGTGAATACAGAATTAGAGGCTGAAATCAGGGCCTAAAGTTGGCAGAAGGTTCGTTCTCCTGTCACTCTGGCTCTTTATCTGACAATATTTTCTGTGAAATTCATTTATTTCATTGGCTCACGTGACTCCAGCGCCCCTGTGCTGTTCCGACGCCATTCGCTCCTCCCGCCGTCCGTCACGGCCTGCGAGTCTTTCATCTGCCATGCTCAGATCTCTCTTTCCGCATTGGTCAATCTCCCTGTCTGTCAACATGCTCTCCCTCCGGATTGGCTGGTTCTCGGAGCGGCGTCCCTCTTGGCAGTACCTGTCTCGCTGTGAGAGGCTGGCAGCACTTCCTGCTTCACGCGCTTCTCCCTCCCTTTTCGTCCTGCTCCAAGGAAGGAAGGAGGAACTGCTCCTGCCGCATGTCACTTCCAGAATGCTGCCAAACCGAGCTGCTATGTGACTCCTCGGGAAAACTCAGCCGCTTTTGCACTTGGTAGGAAGTAAGGATAGAAAGTTCCGAAATTACAGCCGGTGTTTTTGGGGGCGCGCGGCGCAGAGCTGTAGGGAAGGTGTCACGAGGGGATTCGGAAGTGGAGCGTGGCACCAAAAAAGGAGGAAGGGGGGCTTTCTTTGCTGTGTTACCAGATAGCTCGCTTCGCTTGTTTGCCGACGACAGGACTGACGTAGAATATGGCGGAGCATCACCCGGTTTCTGAAAACAAACACAAATCTGCGCTGAATTCCGGAGCGCCTTATTCCGGGAACGGACGCAGCAGCACGGCGGCTGCGGTCGTGGAGCGGGGCAGTGGTGTCGGTGCGGGCGGAGGAGGAGGTCTGTCCGGCGGCCTGTCTCAGCCGGCCGGGTGGCAGTCCCTGCTATCCTTCACCATCCTGTTCCTGGCCTGGCTGGCCGGGTTCAGCTCCAGACTCTTCGCTGTCATCCGCTTCGAGAGCATCATCCATGAGTTTGACCCTTGGTGAGTTAGTTGTCCCGCACACACCGGCCTGTTTTCAGCTGTTTTAAGAGGTTTTTGGCTGTAAATCTGAGCATGGATGCTGTAGAGGGAAGTTTTCTTTTATCAGCGATGCTGTCATAACAGCTAAAACCAGCAAAACTTCCAAACCTGCAGGTTTCATTTTAATTCAGAGCTTTAGCAGATTATTAGTTTGGTCTGCGTAGAAGTGATAATTCCACATATATTTATTGGTGTTTGCTGCAGAATTTTTGCTGTAAGTTACAATAATGAAGTGTAGGAGCTATTATACAGGGTGTCGGTGTCCCAAAAAATGTATGGACACTTTGAATGATTATAACTCAGAGTGTGTATACATTTTTTTTTTTTTTGGGACATCCTGTATATATATATATATAATTTAATTCTTTAGCATTTTATTTGTTGATTTCTGATAGATATGGATGATTTGTTTTGTTGCAGTATTGTTTAATAGGTATTTTGTTAATGCTTTATTTTGAAATGATTGTGTCTCTCTCTCTCTCTCTCTCTTTAGAAAAATATATATATATATATATTTGTGTATTTGTTTGCAAAGTGTAGAAAAAGACAAAGGACTTCTTTTACCTGCCTAAATAAATTATATGGCACTTTGATTTTAATGTTTAAATTTGTTACAAGGACAAATCACTTCAATTAAGAGTACTACTCATTATACTTATAAGTAAATCCATCACCTGTTGTAGGCTGTGTGTCTGCTGTAGTTAATCATTATTATTACATCAGGTGTGTGTGTTTTTTGGGGGGATTAATGAGGACAGTAGTGACAGACGAGTGCTTTGGGTTTGGCTTTGGATGAGGCAGCAGACTGAACCGTGAAGAAGTGGCGTGCTCGCTGCTGAAGGGCTGAAGTCCTCTCGATACAGATTTCCTCTCTGTTTGCTTACGATCACCTTTGCTCTGATTTCCTGTGCAGCGGCCAAACCAGAAGTGTGTGTTTAATTATTTTAAGACATGCACTGATTCCGTCGCTTCAATGGACTCGCTATTTGTTTGCCGTAGAATGCGAGTTCCTGCAGTTCATGTTTGTTGTTACAGACAGTGGAGTCAAAGTATATCAATAATAATAATAATAAAAATAAAACAATGAGGGGCCTTAAAAGTGAATATTGCACTGAATCATGACTTTATTACACCACTCAGAGAGACTTTATTAATCCACAGGGAAATTGTTTTCCTACAGCCATGTCACAACTACATGAAAGTCCGATAGGCCAGAAGCCAAAGATAGGACAGTATTCCTAACTTACTCATGGATAATTTGGGTATGACATATAGAGTAGCTGCTTGTCCTTGTTGAAATGTGATCTTTAAAGGACCATACCATTGATTTTGCATGTTTGAGCTGCCCAAAGAATATAACTTGAATACCATGCTACATTACTGCCAACCGTTTTCCAAGGCATAAAACCATATTGTACTTTTTTGTGCTATTTTTCCAAGTCCCCTAATATTTCAAAATTAAATGTTCAGGTAAAATTCAATGTTTTGCTTACAAATTAGCAAAGCACAAATGCAGATGGCATGGACGTTTTAATTTCTTGGAAGAAGCAGTCTTTTCTCCTGGTACTATATTCTCTGGTGGAGATGTACATTTTCTTCTGTGCATCAATTAAGGGGCCAATTAAGCAACTTTGACAAAAAATAAAAAGGCATGTGGTTTGCTGTGATGGATTAGTTATCTTAATCTAATATTGCATGTTGATTTTTCTAACGGACTGGAATGAACTGCCCGGGAGGTAGGAAAAATAATTCTAATAATTAATAATAATAATCAGTAGCTTTGTGCTTTGGAAGATGGTTGCCCTTAATGCAACGTGTGCGCAGGTTGTATTTACTGGGATCAAATATGTAAAACCACTTGTATGGTCCTTTAAGCCTGATGATCTTCTGATTTCTTCGGTTTCGGTAAACTTTTTATTTTACCCTCCACAATAGTTTCATTTTCCCCACACCTAAAACACTTTACCAGCATTGTTTTACAAGCTGGTGGTTTCGCTGCAAATGTAAATGAATTTGCTCACTTTCTGAGGTTTTAACACAGCCAGGAAGCAGCTGACAGTCAGAAATCGCAGCGCAAGAAATGCAGCGAGATTCCACAAAACAGCCAGGAGGCAAAGAGCTCGGCTACATTTTCTACTTCTTCAGTTTGTGTTCTCTTCCTGTTCGTACGCTTTACAGATAACACAGCATTCCTGATTAAAAGAGATGAAACTGTATCAACCCGATCACATGCTGGTTTCCCATTGCTGAGTTTAAAGGACCATACCGGTGATCATACATGTTTGAGCCTAATATATACAAACTGCATATGTTACGATACTGACGAACAGTTTCCTAAACATAAAACCATATTTTAGTTTGCTGTTATTTTTTAACATCTAATCTTTCTAAATCAAATTTTCAGGTGATACAAACACCTTAAAATTCAGCGTTTCGCCTTTGAACACTTACACATGCTGGTTGCTTTATTTTCTCCTGGGACTATATTTCTGGCGGAGACATACGTTGTCTTTCGTGTAGCTCCTTATTGCATCAGTTAAATAAGGTTACTTTGACAAAAAAAAAAACTAATAGATATCTTGGTTGCTGTGATGGATTATTTATCTCAGCACGTGTCAAGTCTCTACAAGTAGATTTTAATTGGAATGAACTGAAACAATGGCAGTGTGGAAGGTAGGAAAAACAATCTAAGATTTACAGCTGAAGTAGTATATTTTGGGAAATGGTTGTCAGTAACGTGTATGTGGATTGTATATATCAGACTTAAATGTGCACAATCACTGGTATGTTCCTTTAATGTCTGCCTGTCTCTTGGCTTCTGCAAGTAAATGTCCAAGCTTTTATTTGGACATCAAGGCGGCGTTGCCTGATCCAAGCCTGCGTCGCATAACTGTTTACATTGAAACTAGTGAATGATTTTTCTGGATGAAGCTTTCGGCTTCACGTCTGTCTGCAGAATAAAAGCCGAGAATCCTTCAGACTCTGCATGTTTCTGTCTGAAAACTTTACGTGGCACGACGCACTGTGAAATTTATTCTCACGTCCTTTCATTGTTACTTGCTTACTTATTTGCTACCAGATTGGCAGCAGAATTATATAAACACCAAAGATGAGTGTGTGTGTGTGTGTGTGTCAGTCAGCACATTTACATGCATGTTAAACCTTTATACTCAGAATAAAGCGATATATCAAGTTTTTTTCCAGCATGATGTATTCACTTTAATTTGATTAAAATCGGAGTAATCATGACCTTAAAATGACTTGTCTTCTGTCTTCTACAATACAAATTGTCTTCTACAATCGTGCATAAGTGTCAGCAGGCGAAACGCTGAATTTTAAAGTGAACGTATCATCTGAACATTTGATTTTGAAAGATTAGGGAATTCAAAAAAGTAAAATACCGTTTTATGTTACAGAAATTGGTTGTCAGTACTTTAACATAGGTGCAGATTGTATAGATATTGGGTTCAAACATGAAGAATCGCCGGTATGGTCCTTTAAATGGAAGTACCTGTTGCGGAATATTACAGGAACTTCAAATTTGCGAAGTAGAAAGAAAGCCATGAATCTTCAAACCATGAGTTCACAGCCTTTTCTGATCGTTGATGGCGTTCCTTCATGTGCAACTTCAAGACATCAGCACGATTTGTGTGACACGTTAGTGTAGCTTTAGAGAAGCTAGCGGGGGAGTTTGGTACTGCGTCGCCGCTGCCAGCCTGTTTGTTCTTTGTTACTTCCTGTTCTCTCATGTGTCTTACTGATGTGACTCCTTAAACGTCCTTTTGTTTCAGAAGATTCAGAAGCGTTTTGGAACCAGCAGGAGACGATCATAAACCACGTTACTGAAGCTTTTAGGTTGTGTTAAAGGACCATACCTGTGGTTTTGGATGTTTGAGCCCAATAATCCAACCCACACGTTACATTACTGCCAACTGGTTTACAAAACATAAAACTGCAGAGGTAAATTTTCAAATTTTTTTTCCTACCTTCCAGACTGTCATTGGTTTCAGTTCATTCCAGTATACTATAAAAAAAAATCAACTTGTAGAGACTTGAAACATGCTGAAAAAATAATCTAACATGGCATCAATTAATTTTTTTTGTTTAAATTACCTAATTGAACTGATCCAACATGGAGCTGCAAGGGAAGAAAACGTACGTCTCCACCAGGGAAAATAGTCCCAGGATAAAACGGCTTTTACCAAGAAATTAAACAACTGCAAATGAAACGTTGAATTATTAAAAGATTTGGGGATTTGGCAAAATAACATAAAAACTAAAATATGGTTTTATGTTTTGGAAAATGATTTAATGTGTATTCAGATGTATTTATTGGGCTCGAACATGCAAAACCACTGGTATGGTCTTTTAATGAAGAGGCTTTATAAATGACGCTGTGATCAGTGTGTGTGTGTTTGTGTGTGTGATGCACTAAAGGATGCTGAACCTCCCTCAGAGAAGCTCTGGCAAGGATACAGGATCTGATCCGTCCATCATCTTCTGCTCAAAGCTCCACTCCATGAATAATCGCTTCTATATCTGAGTGCAATTAGTGTCGCTTTGTGTTTATCACAGGAAATGACATGGCTGATATCAACGCAGACAAAAAAAAAAACCTTATTTCATTCAAATAAGGGACTCATATCAAAACAAAATCTTCTCCTCACTGGTAGTGAAAATCAGAGAAGCTTCTAGAATCTAGAAAAGATAAATTAATTGAGCTAATGTCGTTATAAGGCTCGGACTGGACGTGAGTTTTACTGATTTGAATGACTAGTGCATGTTAAAAACGTGCCGGTTCGGAACGGGCCGGACTTTATGGCAGGGGTACTCAACTGCAGATCTTAAAGGTCCACAAAGAAAATGCTGAATAAGACAGAAGTCCGTTAATTAAAGGTCAGGTAAGCTGTGGTCGCTGACGAAACTAGCTGCACTGTCAACTCTCTGTCAGACGTTTGGTTTCACTTTGCAGCGATGAAATCAGAGAATTTTAATTGTTACGTCACAGCGATGTCCTGCAGTATGAAAGTTATAATTTGCTCAGAGTCCGGAGACGGTTGTGATTCGGTCCAGACCCGGATCGGAGTCTGGATTTTGANTTTGCTCAGAGTCCGGAGACGGTTGTGATTCGGTCCAGACCCGGATCGGAGTCTGGATTTTGAAGATGACTGCTTTCTGGTGTGTGCTGCAGCCTGTCATGATTTAGTTCTGCACGTCCTCTTAGCTAGCTTTGTTTCCTGTACGGGTCAGGTTGAGACCGTGACACTGGACCGGAGTGTATCCTGCCACGTGGACTACTTTTTACCAGCACAGCTCAGTTTGAGAACCGTTCATCCAAACAACTTCACATGTGACGCTGCACATCCTTGGATCCTGAGCAACAAACCTGCTGAATTTCAGCTTCATACAGTGTCTTTATAGTTAGATGTCTGCAGTGTGACNCAAAAAAAAAAAAGAAAAACAAACTCCCACTTATTGACATTCACTTTATGACTCATATCTTGAATTTCACGGTTATGATTTCATATTTTCCATATTAACCACTTTCTCGATCCTCTTATTGGATCATGGCTTATATGCTGTTTTATATCATCTTGTAATATTTCATTATTTTCCGTGTTGAGAAGAGGGAAAATCTCTCTTTGATTTGCCTCTCTTGAGGTTTCTTCTTGTTTCCTTAAGGATAAGTTTTTGAGGGAGGTTTTCTTGGGATCTGCTGATGTGGGTCTGTAAAGACCTTTGAGACACTGATGATGCTGGGCTACAGATAAGCCTGACTTGACATGGGATTGACGGAGCTTTAAAGTGGAAGACAAGAAAAAAAAGCAAAATGTGCACCACAGTGAGACTCTTCTAACGTCACGATATTCTTCTTTTTGTTGCGTGTACAAAAGGAAGGTAATAATTAATGGAGGATTTATTGTACCTGGGCGGCAGATGATTGGTTGTGTAACATTACAAGTCGCTCAGAATGAGAGGAAGAGATTTGCGTTCTGTAATGAACAGTATGAAACCCAGACTGTATTACTTTTATGCTTCTGAAAGATCTGTTTTTTTCTCTGCAGCTGCTTTGGAGGGAAAAAGGTGCTTCTGAAGGTTGAAAAATGAAAGAGGGAGACAGACATGGGAGGAGAAATGAAATGATTCTGCTTGAAACAGAATAGGAAAGTAGATCCTACATTTCGCCCTTCTGGCTTCATTTTCACTGGCTGCCTCTTCACATCAGAGTTTTTCTTTCTCTCACTTGTTTTCCTGTAATCTTCTCATTTCTTCAGTGTCGTTGAGGCAAAACTATAAAGGGGAGGACAAGACTCCTTTATTTTCTTTTTCATTCCTACATTTAGCTGGCAGCAAAAATCTCATGTGCTTGCCTTAGAAACACTACATAAAGCAATACTCAGAAACTTGGATCTGAGCTAGCACGGCCATGCCTGGATTCTGCTTCTGATTCACGGAGCGAGCTGAGTCTCGCTGTCTTATATTAGAGCCTTCAGCAGATCTCGGTCACGAGGGTCATTGCAGTTCGTGCTGCTGACAGACTGAGCTGGCTCCTGAAACCTGATTCTTTAGTGCCGGGCATCGGTGTCTTTACTGGGCAGAGGAGCAGATATTTTGCAGATATTCTGGCTGACTGCCGCTGCTAGTCGAGTAGAATCTGAAGAGGCAGAGAGGCTGTGTGGCTAACTGACGAGCTAACACGCAAGCTAACAGTCCGAATGACCCGGTGACCTTTTGCCACACAGGACCTTCTCATGGTGCTGTGCACACTTGAGCCTTGGTTATTCTTTCACGTCTGTCGCTTGCAGCACTTCCACAGAGACTGAAGGCATTTTTATAAAAATAAAATGCCGTCATTCTCTGTTGCAATATTCTTAGAAACCACAGGGGGCAGTATAGAGAAAATACCATGTCAAGCCAAGCAGGAAGTAGCCACAAAATGATTTTGGGTCATGTGTTGGTCCTTATAATCTCTAAGGGACGAGTCATAAAGACGTTTGTATGGACGCAGCAACTCGCCAAGTCTCAGACTCCTCCATTTTGAACAATGCGCCATCGCGCCAAGTCGCAAAATCTAGGAGAACAACCACGCAATATGACGTCGCAGAGGTCCAGAGTGCCATGGTGCGGACGCTGCGATTGCATCACGTGTGGCACTTGCACCACCATGTGCCTGATGACAGCGTGACGTATAAACCAAACCAAACCAAATTAGAGCAGCCGTACTGACCATTTTAATCCATTTTTTAAATTCTGTTCTCTTGTTTACTACAACACAATGATGCTACACTCAGTTCACCACTCAATAGTTCTGTTACAAGAAAAATGAAGTGTTTTGATCCCAGAAAATAATGGGTAATCAAAAAAAAAAAAAAAAAANAAAAAAAAAAAAAAAAAAATCAAACATAATTAACTAAAAGTCCATGTAAACCAACATCAGAGTCCTGACTGCACTTTCTGGACAAATGATGGATAATTTCTGAGGAGTTCAGAAATCATCATGACAATAATTCTGCTTTTTTTTTTTTTTANCTTTTTTTTTTTTTTAATCTTTTTTTCTTCTTCTTTACAAGTGAGGAATGAGGTGTTAATGCTCATACACTCTTTGAAACACTTTGATTCTTGTCTAGATGTAAGAACGGCACTCAAAGGTTGGAGTGACTGCAGTTAATATGTAACACACAGTTTGTGAGTGTGTAGTACACACTGTGTATTTTTAAACTCGAGTTTTAGAATTTGTGATGGAGTTTGACACATTTAACCCTCATTTGCCGTGGATCCTGCTTGGATCCAAGGTGGGGTTAAGTGGAACGCTGTCTTTAAGTCGGATTTGTACGCAAGTCGGAACAGATAGATAGATACTTTATTGTCTTTGCATATCAGGACACAACAAAACTTAGTTCGGCGGCAATCCACTCCACATAGCAGCAGAAATATATATATAAGAATAAATATAAAAATAATAAATAGTCAAGATAGAATATAATAAAATCAAGAATAAAAGTCATGATCAAACTGACAAAATCAAATCAAATAGAAGAATAAAGTGCCATCAGCAGTTATTGCACTTACCTCGGTTATATTACACGTTTTGCACTTCATTTACGTAAGGTGCGTATCTAGCGTATATATTTTACCTTTCTATGCATAAGAAACATTAAAGAAACANTTTACGTAAGGTGCGTATCTAGCGTATATATTTTACCTTTCTATGCATAAGAAACATTAAAGAAACATTTCCAGATGTGCTAAAACATCTTAAACATAATGATACCGCTTAACTGCTGACGACGCGCAACATTTTGATGTGCGTCGCAAAGTAGTGCGCCATTCGTTGTTACGAAACATTGCACGTAACTTGAATTTTTAATGTAATAGGCGGTCAATTCGATTCGGATTCGGATTGTTCGTAAGTCGGATGTTGGTAAGTCGGGGACTGCCTGTACGTCTAAACCAAGGTGCAGTTATGTGTTGGGTAGGTTAGGGTTAAGTTTGTTTATTTGTTTATTTCATTGGATTCCTGTTAGGCCGGATTCACATGCTAAGTGTTGAGCGTTGCGCTGACCTGAGCGTTCCATTATTGTGTATTGGGAGCTGAACGGTGCTAACGTCGTGTCACGCCACCTTGAGCACCACTCAGATTCTCTGTTTTGACGCGGCGCTCAAAGTTCATTTAAATGAACTTTGACCTTTCCGACGCTGACCTTTCCAACGCGCAACCAATCAGAGCGCAGATGTACGTCATGTAACCAGAAGTGCCACAACAACGGAGGAGGAGCTTATGATCTGTAGAGAAAATACAACTTTAAAATCGTATCATGATCTGGTTTAAAAAAAAAAAAAAAAACAAGGCTTGCTTGGCAAAATGTCAGCCGTCAGACAGGGACGTCAGGTTTGGAAATTGTTAATATAGCGTCTGAAATGTGAGGTTTCATGCACCCACGTTCGCCGTTTTTTCGTTTTTCTTCTAATAAGAAGAGCATTTTTGTTTTTTGCGATGTCCATGTCGCTACCCGAGTCGAAACCGAAATCCNTCTAATAAGAAGAGCATTTTTGTTTTTTGCGATGTCCATGTCGCTACCCGAGTCGAAACCGAAATCCGATTTTATCCATGAATGTGCAAAGATCACGTCTTTACAGTCCATGGTAACCATTAAATTGTCATTAGCAACGAGCGCTTCCTGTCAGCTCGAGGTTGAGCGGTGCTGCTCAGACTCCGCTCATGTGCAGCAGAACGCTGAACGCCCAGGTCAGCAGCAACGCTAACGCTNGCTGCTCAGACTCCGCTCATGTGCAGCAGAACGCTGAACGCCCAGGTCAGCAGCAACGCTAACGCTTAGCATGTGAATCCGGCCTTAGTTGATGCCTCTGCAACAACTATTCTTCCTGCGGTTCAAACAGTCAAACTTAGCAAAATCACACATTTAGGTTAAAAAAAACAAAACAATTACAGCATCATTCTACATTATGACCTAAAACTACATGATAAAATATCCAAACACATCACAAATGATGTAGGACATATACAGTCATATCTGACGCACTAACCCTTAACCCTTACCTGTGCAGGTAAAGCACTCTGAATTGCGTTCGTATGAATAAACGTGTCTGCCTTGAACAGATTTTTTCACTTCGGAGAGGCTGAGAGGAGGCAGAGAGACGTGATCGATACGACACGATGAATTAGCAAATATCTCTGGGACAAAGAGGAGCTGAACACGCAGCAGAGATGCACAGATACCATAGAAACAACAGAAAGTAAAGGTCTGTGCGACTTTATTTCTGCTTTTCTCCCCTCGGGATGCGATCTCTACACTTCAGCAAACTTAGATTCACTCTAACTCGATTGCTGGTTGACCTCCAGGGCTGTAACAGGAAGTGCAGAGACTTCCAGCGTTCTCACACACACTCCATCGCGGATGTCACTTAGCTTGTTTTCCGTTCATCCCCTGCATCCTCGCCCTCTCAGCTCCGTGCCCTCCTCGCGCTCTGCTGTGTTTTTTCCCTGTCGGTAGCTAATTGCCTTCTCATTCTGTCTCTGCGGGACTCTGGCGTGTTTGAGGCGTGTGCTGGTCTGACCCTGCTGCCATCAAAGATCCAGCCTGAAGTTGCTTCTTCGTGAGCTGCTCTCAGGGTGAAGATGACCTTCACGACCCCTTAACAGTTTTCAAAATACTTTACATGCATTTAAAGAGCGAAACCTGCACAATACATACAACACAATATAACCTGCATATATGTTACGTTACCGCCTGAACCAATTTACAAAACATAAAACCGTATTTTAGTTTTCCTGTTATTTTTTTCACTTAATCTTTCAAAATCAAATGTTCAGGTGATACGCCCACCTTAAAATTCAAATGCTTCCAATGCTTTTGCATGATTGTAGAGCCATCTACAATCAATCCGCAAAAATCCATCTTCTCCTGGAAATATATTTTCTGGCAGAGAAATACATCTTCCATGCAGCCCCATGCTTGCTGTGATGGATTATGTATGTCAAGCATGTTTCAAGTCTCTACATGTTGATTTTTATAGTGTTTTGGAATGAACTGAAGCAAATGGCAGTCTGGAAGGTAGGAAAAACAATCTAAAATTTACTGCTAATGTTGTATATTTTTGGAAATGGTTTTCAGTAAGGTGTATGTGGGTTGTATATATTGGCCTGAAACACGCACAATCGGCGGTATGGTCCTTTAAGATTTATATATATGGAGGTATAATGGTCTTGTATAATTATATCCCATTTTTCAATGTTAAAAGAAAAAATATATTTCCTTGATTAATTACGATTCAAATTTAAACGACTGATTCATACAATAAAAAAATCTATATTTTTAATTGAACCTAGTAATGCCTGCAATCCCATTAAATTTAAAGAATAAAGTAGAAGGTCATTAGAGCGTCTACCTTTGCCAAAACCGAACAAGTCCAGACAAAATTGATCCAGAGACAAAGAAACATATTATTTTTCTGCATCTATCTCTGGAAATAAAGAATAATGAAAAACAATTTGAGGTATTTCAGACTGGACTGAAGCACACCTGTTAATATTCCACCATGGGATAAATATGCCTATTTTTTTTCCTTGCCATTGATGTATTATTTTTTGAAATAACTGACAAAAATGTCAAGCAACACCCTCTCTCACAACGTTAAAAAAACATAGTTCCAGATCGACACCTGGCCATCGAGTTTCATCAAAGTCAGCTAATAATTGATTAAACCTGCTACAAACCGAACAAACCAACCAAGAAATGCGGGAGAAACCATAACCTCCATGGTGGAGATAAAGATAATTAGTTGTGTGAAGCTGTCACGCTTTGAGCCTCCTGACTTTTTGAACGTTCCTCTCCTGTTATCAGCCTGATGGATCCAGACGATGCTGAAGGAGAAAACCTGGAGGTCATCATGCAGCAGCTGTTGAATTTCTTCTATGAAGAGCTTTGGCGTTACATTTCTCTTTAGGCTGGGCTGATCTGTAATGTTGATGATATCATTAAATTTCATGTTTCATGCTTTGTTGCTTAGTTACAAATCCAATCATTCATCTAGATTCTATGATAAAGGTGAGCGATAACATGGTTTTTTGGTTTTTTTTTTAAACAACTTTGCAGTTGGTTTTGTTTTGACAACTTCCTGTCTGAATTAAAATTCTTTGCTGTTCATTCTACACTGTCACAGCTTTTAAAGCTTTATTTAACTCCAAACCCCCACAGACAACTTCACCATTAAAATTGAAATTTGGTGTATGTCCAGATTAGCAAAGTTTTTTTTTTTTTTAAAAAGCTTTTGAATAACACTATTTTTTNGGTGTATGTCCAGATTAGCAAAGTTTTTTTTTTTTTTAAAAAGCTTTTGAATAACACTATTTTTTTTAATGCTTTAATTTCCCTTATCTACTTTTGGCAGTGTGCCTCTGTGCCACCAGCACATTAGTTTATTCTGAGTTTTCTAATTATATTATGAAGAAACCAGCTTGATGCTCCAAAATCTCTTCTTAAACAAAACTCAGAGCGCGCCACATGCAGGATTTTCACTTAATGCATAAAGTTTTTTGTGTCAGGATTTGTTTCTGAATGTGGATGAAGCAGCCAGTATAACAATGTGTTCAGACTTTATTCTACATATACTTACACCTATCAACCACACAAACACACACACACACACACATACATACATATATGCATGTATGTATATATGTATGTATATATGTATATGTACAAGTATATGTGTATATATGTATGTATGTATATACATATATATTGTATATATGCGTATATATATATGTACATACTGTATGTATAGATATACGTATATATGTGTGTATATATACTGTATATATATATAATGTGTATATGTATATACAGTATATATATATTCACACATATATACAGTATATATACACACACATATATGTATATATATATATATATATTTTTTTTTTTACATAAAGTATGTACATATATATATATATACACACACACACATACATATATATACACACACACACACACACANTTTTTTTTTTTTTTTTTTTTTTTTTTTTTTTTTTTTTTTTTTTTTTTTTTTTTTTTTTTTTTTTTGTTGAAAAATTTATCCATTTTATTATTTATTTATTTATTTACTAAATGACCAGAAATGATCATAAAGTAAACTTCCCAGCATTTATTATTTATGGGCACTAAAGATGAGAAAATCTAATTTATTTTCTTTACTCAATAATATATTTAAATGAATTTGCATAATGGCAATATAATTTAGTTTCTTCAGTGTGTGTGTGTGTGTGTGTGTGTGTGTGTGTTTTACATGCACTTTAAAATTTCAATTATACTTGGATTAAGGCAATAAATCAAAATTTTTTCAAACATCATGTCATAATTAGATTGAAAGCCGCACAAATCAGAGCAAACTTACTCCCAAGTTACAACCTAGATTATGCGATTGTAAATGGATTTATTTGGGCATGTAAACTTTTATATTTAAAGTCAGGGTAAGATAGCTCCATGTTAATTTCCTCACCTGGCGGACTCTCCGCATACTCACATTACCCAAAGCATCATGTATATTTGGCAAACTGCAGAGTCCTATTAATTCCGTCTGTGTTTTCATCGTGCTCGCGTTATTGCCTTAATCACAATAGAGACAAATAATTGAACACTTACTTTCTGTTCCTCTCTAAGCTCAGCTTCTCTCCTCCTTGCTCCTCATTTCTTTTTCGCTCTCAATCTATCCTTTCTTTCTTTGGTCTGCAACGCTGTTAAACATTCACGAGCCATTCAGTTGTTGGTGTCGGTTGCCAATTAAAATGGCCCAGTAGAGTAATTCTCGCTCTGCATATCTTTTTAATGTACTCTATTCTTTCTTTCTGTCTCTCGTGGCCTATTTCTAACATGGTCTCTCTTTCTTCGTCTGTCTCTGTCCCGTCTCTCCTTTTTTCTGTACTTGTGGCTTCGCCCCGAGCAGACCGACAGACTTTGGTGCTGGCCTGGCGGTGACATGAATAATACAGTGAATATAGGGAGACATTAGCGAAGGAGCTAATGGTGTTTGTTATATTTAGCCAAAGTAAAGATAGCGAGGCATCAGAATAAGAAGATTGATCTGCATTGCTGATTGGATGCGGCTGAATCTTGGTTGATGACTCAGGTTCATTGGAAATGGAGTTATCTGAGGGCGCTAGTTCGTTTTGAGCGTTTGTTCTGGACCCTGGAGTGTTTCCCTCTTAACTTATGTGAATTATTGGTTTTTATTTAATGTGAATTTTTGGCTTTCGTCAGATCTTCTTCTGCTATTGCACTTTTTTCTAAACAGGGAGGAGACATGAGCAATGTAATTAACATTCTATGGATGAATAAACTTGAACTTTGAACCTTGAAGTTCGGTTCGTTTGGGCGTATGTGAAGACAGAAATCAAACTTGGGTCTGATCAAAATAACTGGACCGAGACCACCAAGTGAGGTCTTGGTCTGTTTCCAATCCAACTATGGAGTGGTTTGGTTTGTGATAACATAATCTGCATTAGTCCCGAACCAACTACAAGGCAATCTATCGATGTATTGATTGACTTAGTTATTTAGGTACAATATTTAGGTTGAATATTGTGAACGCTTCGCTACAGCTGCAGTAGAGTCTGTTTTACTTTAGACGCTTGTCAGATATCCGCTACTTAAAACCATTAACCGCGCTCACTTAAAACAAGCTTTACTGAAATTAAACTGTCTTTGACTAGCCAAAGCAACTAAAACAGATGCTGTTACATGGTCGTAACATATCAAAATTACTTAACATGTCTTTAGATGAACATGTTGAAGGTTAGTGTGTGCTCATATGTGCTCAGTATAAACGCCATGTTCCCGTTCTGAAGGCAGCACATCTTCACCTCATTTTAAGCGACATTCAGCAACAGGCGGTTTTCTAGAGTCGTCTTTAAGTCAAATCCAACTTCTGCTGTCATAGTTTTCTGAGTATATGAACCAAATTTTGACTACGGACTTGGAAAATATCCCATGCTGTCTTTGTCCCATGTTATTTAGCTTTCCTGGCATAGTAAACTTCTTCCTGTTTTGATTTTGTTACTCCCGCCCCTTGACATTTCTGACCAATGAGCATAGCGAGTGTTCTTACGTGAGTTTTGTTAATGAATTTTTTTTTTCCCTGTGTGAAACGAACCGGTTAATGCAGCATTTTAGTCCGTGATTCATACCAGAACAAACGGACAACAGAAAACGCTGCGAAAATATCTCAGGACAACCAGCCTGACTGTGTCTCACCTGTCCTCTCAGCCAGGAAAGACTGAGCTAAAAATCACCTAATCAAATCTAAAATCAGTTCTGTAGACCTGTTATCGCCGTTCCATCAGTGTTTCCTTGAAAAGTGGGTTTTTGGGTGGGCCAGCTAAATGAAACCCAAGACTCCTCAGTGAGTCCCAGCACAATATTCTGTTCATTCTGCTCAGCTAATGGTCTGGTTCAGTAGTCTTGTTGTGCTCCTTTTGTCATTTTTGTTGCTCGAACCATTCTCATCTCTGAAACCCAATCCACCAGCCAGGCGTTCCTTCAAACAAGGAAAGTTTCATCGAACCCTAATCGTGGGGGAAGCTTTAAATTTCCTTTTCAGCCAGATGACAAATAGGACAGTCTTGCCCTGGAACTCAGATTCGTGGAAACATATTGCCTCCTCCATCATGTGGGCAGTCACCATAAATAGGTCCATGACCTCTAAATTAAGAAACAAACCTCTAGGCCTCAGAATGACAAACTACCATTATATGAGCTACTCTACATGCATTAACATAATATTTTTTCTCTGTTAGTACGGATCTGTATGTTTCCATTATGTTCCACAGTAAGAGGGTGAAACTTGCCAACATAATCAGTTACAAAGCACCGGAATTATGGAGCTTAAAGGACCATACCGTTGGTTTTGCATATTTGAGGCCAAAAACATACAATATATTACTACAAACCACTTTCCAAATATATTAATGGAGCAATAAATTTTAGAATTGTTTTTCCTACCTTCCAGACAGCCATTGGTTTCAGTTCATCCCAATACGCTGTAGAGACTTGAAAGTGCTTGAGATACGTAATCCATCACAGTGAGCAACATGTTATTTTTGTCAGTTACTTAATTTAACCAATCCAACACAAAAGAACGTGTACTATATGCCTCCTCCAGGAAATATAGTCCCAGGAGAAAAGTGCTTTTAAGAGAAATTAAAATGACCGTGCTTTCTATAATCGTGCTTAAATATTATCATGAAACATTTGATTTTGAAAGACTAGGTGATTTGGGGAAAAAAGTATTTCTTGGGCTGGGACTGAAATAATTGTATTTGGGGCCAAATAAGAATGATCAAATGTCATTGGTCAGTTTGAATCACTTGCACTGAAGACAGAAAACCAAGTCAAAAATCTTGGGGTAGTTCAGCCACATCAAAACAATTACATAATCAGCCTACTTTCACCTTAAAAATATAGCCATATTAAGAGGATTTATGTCACAGCAAGACCTAGAAAACCTTGTGCAGCATTTCTCTTTAGTAGGCTGGACTACTGTAATGGCATCTTTACAGGCCTGTCTAAAAAAGCTGCAGCTGGAGTTCTGAGTAAAACTTAGAAAGCAGAGCACATCACTCCATCCTCATATCCCTGACCTGCTACCTCCTTTTAAAATACTCTTATTGGTTTTTAAAGCTCTGCATGGCTCAGGGCCAAAACATGTCTCTGACATGATTTTGTCGTGTGAAGCCTCCAGACCTCTCTGGTTCTGCTTTCTGTTCCCAAAGTCAGAACAAAGCAGGGTGAGGCAGTATTTAGTTTCTCTGCTCCAAAACTCTGGAACAGACTTCCAGAAGATCTCAGATCTGCTCCAACTGTAACCTCTTTTATTACCAGGCTTAAAACTTTTCTTTTTAGCACTGCTTTTAATTAAGCTAAATTAAATGTTTGAATTGCAATTTAGCCTGGGGCCAATTAACTCATACTGTAACCACACTACAGATTATTTTATTTGACTTTACCTTATTTCATTTTTTTACTTTATCCTATTTTACTCTTGGTTTTTAAATGTTGCTTTATTTTGTTCTTATTGTCTTNTTTTTTTACTTTATCCTATTTTACTCTTGGTTTTTAAATGTTGCTTTATTTTGTTCTTATTGTCTTTAAATGTTGTCTTAATGCATTTTGTTTGTGTAAAGCACTTTGGTGAATGGTGCTATAGAAATAAATTTGCCTTGCCTTGCCTTGGGCAGAAACACACAGAACCATTAGTATCGTCCTTTAAATTGTCTTAGAAAGCTTCAGTCAAATACAAGTGTGTCATATCAAAGACTTTACATTTTAATTAAAAATAATTAATGGAGAAGAAAAAATATGATCAAATATGAAACTCAGACTCTCAGCCTTTGCTTTTGCTGCAGCTGTTTGTGTTCTCAAAGCGAGATTTCTCTTTATGAAAAAGTTGGTGTTTCTCATTATATGCTGCCACTTCAAAATTTTCTCGTTTACCAATCAAAAACTAATACCTGTCAATCACAATTCAGTGGGTGGGATCTAAGGCATAGATTGAGCCCCTATTTGACTTCCACCTTAAGGAAGTCTGTAAGACAATTTAGGCTCCATATGGAATCGCTGTACGTTTTGGTGTTGGTAGCCTGGTTATTTCATGTATGAAATCTTACACCATGAGCAATTTCACTATTATAGCTCTGCATCATTTATTATTCAGCAGTTTGACCTCGGTTGGAGTCTGCTGGATGGAGAGAGGCGTCCAGAAAGTCAGGATTTAGGCCAAGAGAAAGGGAAGGGTGAGAGCCATGCTGATGCTGCAAAATTTAATGATCCCAGCAAAAATAAAAGAGAGCATATTGTTCTCAATGGAATAATCAATCACATTAGTAATGCAGTAAACAGGCAAGCCGAGGCCAGAAACCTGCTCTAATACATCTGGTGGAGTAGGAGTGGGGGGGGAAATATCNTTTTTTTTTTTTTTTTCCTTTTTGATTAATTGCAATTCAAATTTAAACCATTCCGAGATGGATTCATAAAATAACAAATCCACCTTTTAAAGAGTCAGATTTTTAGTTGAATGCTGTAGCTTAGGTAAGCTAGTAGCTTAGGTAACGCTAGTAGTTTAGGTAATGCTAGTAGTTTAGGTAAGGCTAGTAGCTTAAGTAACACTAATAGCTAGTAGCTTAAGGTAATGCTAGTAGCTTAGGTAACGCTAGTAGCTTAGGTAACGTTAGTAGTTTAAGGAACGCTAGTAGCTTAAGTAATACTAGTAGCTTAGATAATGCTAGTAGCTTAGCTAAGCTTATAGCTTAGGCAATGCTAGTAGCTTAGGTAACACTAGTAGCTTAAGTAATGCTTATAGCTTAAGTAATGCTAGTACCATAAGTTCTGTGTGACATAGAAAGTGTAGAAGACCAAGCTTGTATTAAAAACAATATGGCGGCTATGACTCCATTTTGGCTTTTTTTTCCTGCTGTTTTTGGTTTTTTTTTTTTTTTCTCTCCATTTTGGCTTTTAAAAACAAAAGGACACAAATGAGCCTGACAAAAGTAAGGCCATTTGCAAAATATGTAACTCAGAATTCAAATTTTGTGGCGACACAATGAACTTGTGGAACCGCTTGAGGAGTCGTTACGCCGCCACCATGAAGTCTGCAGCACGACACCTGAATGAAGATAGATGACCTAGAAAATGCATCGACCTGCAAGCTGCATCTGCCTCACCTGCAGCCAAAAAAAATGAGCGACTCGCTATTTTTATATGGAGGATATGCGTCCTTACAACACCGTGACAGCGTGGGATTTAGGATGCGTCAAATCCTGGAATCACAGAACACCGAGCCACATGACAACACGTTAGTGAGGCAGCTGCACAAAACTTAAAGAGCATCAGAGCCCAAAGGTCAAAGGTCAGCCTGAACCTGTTTCCTTTAATACACTCATTAAGTTTTTTACATAGATTTTGAAAGAATGTCTTCACTTTTTTATACAATAATGTAATTTAGAAGACAAAACCTTAAAACTTTCCAGAATTTAACCAAATTGAACTGAGTTGGGACTTTGAAAATCGAATCGAATCAGAAGGTCGGAATCGGTATCCAGTCCTAGTCTGGAGCTTTGCCAGCAGTGCATCCCACCTCCATATTCTGACATCTAGATTTCATGGTCAGCACTAAGTAGTTCACATATACACACACACGAACACACACAGACCTGCAGCATCCTCTGTATTCCTGCCAGACCTGCATGGTTTCATGGTGGTAATCCAGAGGGGCGGATACAGCAGCAACAAACAGCCGTCCTCAGGCCAAAGCTGCAGTAGCATGGAGGAAATGAACTCATCACTCAGTGGAAGATATGAAAGGCCAAAGTACACGCTACAAACTGTTCGAAGCCTGTCTGCTGCCAGCGCAGTAAACACGCCAAAAAACCGCATCACATTTACAGATCACAATGTAGCCTGCACGTTTTTTTTTTTTTTTTTTNTTTTTTTTTTTTTTTTTTGTTTAAGTGAGATAGCATAAGATGTGGCCTATCTTATTTATAGTATGGTACTGGAAGTTTTATTCCCGACCATATAAAGCATATGATTGATCTTAAAAGATATGGATTTACAGAAATGGCATGATGAATTATACAGCAACCCTTTGTGTGACACTTAAAGGTTATTTAAAATTAATTTTGGTTTTTAGAGATATCTTACTGTGTTGAACCCAGTAGAAAGGATTTATGTGGGAGTCATAATTTGTCTCAGTGTAGATACGTATGTGAAAATACACTCAAGCCTTATGCTCTTTTTTTGTCAGGTGCTCAGGGAGATGAGTTTCATTATGTGTTCTTTCTTTCTTTGACGACGATAGAAGCAGATTTATTGGAAGTTATTTTAGAGTTAAACTCACAGTTCATAAATTTAAGAAGGTGATGAGCACAGGTGATGTTAAAATTTTGTTTAATTTGGTAAAGTTTATTAGGAAGATATTGTGTAGTTTTTGATTGTACAGAGTTTTGGTTGTTATGTTGTGTGTTTTTCTTTTGTTGTTCCTTATACCCCGGTGAGGCGTCAACAGCAAAGGAATAAATGAATGAAATAAATTTGTGGAAAATATTCTTTATGTTGTTTATAAAATTTCTACTTTAGAGAAAGTCTTTTATCCCTTTTATTTTTTAAATTTCTAAACTTAAACAATAATAATATAAGGCAAATATTTACAAACAATATACACCCCATGGATAAGAAAGGAAAAATAATTAAATAACTAAGTAAATCATAAATAAATAAACAAGACAGGGCAGCAGCTCAATTTAATTAGAAATTCAATAACATAAAAGCCTTAATTATAGCAGAATTCAAAAAAGAACATAACAAAAATACTGGTATTCAAAAAGTCAACACAGCTTCAAATATACCATAAACGGTTTCCAAACCTTATTGAAATAATCTAACCTATCATTTTGTAAATATCTTATTCTTTCCAGGTGATAAATGTTATTTAGTTCATCAGTCCATTGTCCATAGAGCAAGTCTTACCCCTGAGAAAAATAAATGTTCTTGATATTTTTTTTTAAAGGCAAAGAAGATAAATATTTACATCTAGGGAACTTAAAAGTGTAAATGCGAGCTATACTTCAAAAACGTTCTTTTTAACGGGTCTTTTTTTTTTACAGTATGACCATGCTTCATTTCTCGTTTGACAGACACTGAGTTATGACACCAAACAGCAGTAAATGGAGGTCAGTTTTTGCTGTGGCTGGTTATTCTGTCTCCTCTGTCAGCCATGGTGGCAGGCAGACGCAGTTGGAGATTTAAATCACTTCCAAGACTACTTAACTTTGTGATAAAGTGAAAATTGGTGAACTGCATGAACTGCTGCCAAACACTGTGGGCTGTTCCCACAGATCAGACTTCTGTCCTGGTGCCATAGCACTGAAAGAATAAAGTTTTACAAATTTAAGACCAATAATAACAGCTATTGTTGTCACTCTGTGAGGTGATGATGCTAATTTGTATTGTGGGTAATTAAGGATATCAGTTTTTTGCATGTTTGAGCCCAAAAAAATACAACCCACATATATGTTACATTACTGCTGGCCACTTTCCAAAATATAAAACCATATTTTAATTTTTGTGTTATTTTGCCAAATCCCCTAAACTTTCAAAATCAAATGTTCAGGTTATACAAACACCTTAAGGCACAGTCATTTTAATTTCTCTTATAAAAGCAGTTTTTTTCCTGGAACTATATTTCGTGGCAGAGATGTACATTTTTTGTGTAGCTCTTTGTCGGATCAGTTAAAATAAGTATGTCTGATAAAATTATAATAATAATAATAATAATAATAATAACAGCACGTGGTTTACTGTGATGGATTATTTATCTCAAGCATGTTTCAAGTCTCTATAAGTTGATTTTTTTTTTTTTTTTTTNTTTTTTTTTTTTTTTTTTTATAGCTTACTGGAATGAACTGAAACCAAAACAGTCTGGAGGTAGGAAAAACCATTCAAAAATGTACTGCTCCTGTAGTACATTTTGGAAAACAGCTGGCAGTAACGTAACATCTAATATTTATCGGGCTCAAACATGCTAAATCACCGGTATGGTCCTTTAAGCTTCACATAAATACACAGTAGAGGTCTTCAGAGGCCCAATATTTTGGACCCGATCCGATATAGACCCATGGAAAAGTTACCCAAACCTCAAGTGCAAAAATTAATTTTCAATAAAAAGACCAATAATAAGGTCCTTTAAGTACACTTTAAAGTTGTTTGATACAGCATGACTATCTTGCTTATGTCTCCATAAATGAGCACATCTGTGTCTGAGTTCACTTTAGCCTTTCAGTTTGCTGTATCACCCCTTTGATCGAGGTTAAATAAACTCGTCTCGCTGTTTGCCATGTCCTCTAGGCAGCAGTTCTGTTTTACAAGTTTATTAAGCTGCTTTGAAAGCACCGCGGGCTTTTCAAGAAGGAGCACAAGCCTTCTCCAGCTGGATTAATCCAGTCTGGCTGCTGTAAGACGTGAGCATACAGCTCGGACAAGTCAAACTCTCCAAATCAGCCTGTAAGCACTATTTGGAAAAACCTGTATGTTTCAAATTTTGAAAATAAAGAGAGAGAAAAATGCAGAAACAAAGATGAGCTGATAGATTTTTGCTCATAAGGTGCTTTCAAGCCAAATATTCACAACTAAATTAGGAACGGTTTTACCCAGAAGTATCCAAAGTAAGAATTGAGGGTTCCCACCACGCTTTTATGTGAGACCACGTTCAATATGTTGAAGGTTAAACCATTAAAAGATCTTGAAATTACTCACAAAGCAAGTGATGACTCAGTCACTATGAATAATTTAAAACTGATTTTCATTTTGAGGGAATCAAAGTCTCTCTGGATCTCCTCATCTGCATACACAGATGGAAGGACTTTTACCTCCTCATTCATCCGCAGTTTTGCGTAGTTTTCCATCTTCTTCAAAAATCCTGAAGTCTGGCTATTGCTTTTTTTTTTTCTGTTTACAAAAACAAGCTAAATATGAGGATTTAAAAGTAGCTGGGAAAGTTTCCGTACCGAACTGTTTCACCCACAACTATCTGAAGTAAAAACTACGCTGTTCCTTCAGCGAGTTCCTTGCTCACATTCTCACCATGTTTTTATGTGGAACCATGTTCAATATGTTGAAGATTGAACCCTCAACATGTCTTTAAAATACTCAAGTTTATTTGTAATCCAATATCACACAGAACAGGGTTCCCCAGCTAGTTATCCCCAAGGGCCAAATTATGTAAGCCNCCCCCCCCGATCACCATAGAGATAGAGAAGATAGTTATGAAAAAAATAAAAGTAAATTCAAGTAATTTCAAGGTCGTTCGACTCAAAAGATGGAATTCATTAAAAAAGAAAAATTACAGGAACTGAATAAGCTCCATAGTAATTCAAGCTCATTCATAAAACTTCCCTTAGGTTAATCAGCCTATCATTGTCCTGTTACCAACATGTTGCCAGGTGAGTCACAGGTAAAAAGCCAATGAAGATCAGCGTGTTGAGCCGCTTCATAATAACAGCCATGCTTCATATTGCTTCATCTGATGTCAAAATCGACATAAAGCTGTAAAAGAAACATACATTTTCTGCTTTGGAGTGTCGCAAAAGTGTAATATACAAAAAAGAAATAAGATTTTTTAGCGGGGAAAGCTTGAGTCTGACCAATCAGAGATGTTTAATCTTGTGAGCAGTTACCAAATCATCGTAGATTACTGACCCTAAGCGAAGAAATCATTCAGAAATGATTGTGCTGTGAAATGATTCCTGTACTTGGTGCAAAATGAAGGGACAGCTCAGAAATGTACAAGTGTGTGTGTGCATCCATGATGTAATCAGTAGGCCTTTATTTATTTTTTTTTCCTGAGCGGTGTGAGTATCTCGTGCTGCCTTCAGGGCCCTGTGTGAGCACTGGGTGATGTTTGTGGTGCTGCTCCGTCTCCTCTCCTGTGATCTGCTCCTCAGGCGCTCAGACATGTTGAGCAGCTGGTAGGAGAAGCAAAGCAACTCCTCATTAAATAATCATCACCACTGCAATGGGCTGAGACCACGTTGTTGTTAGGCTGTTAGCGCTTCTGACTGACCAACCAGCATTTGTGGAAAAAAAGAGATCAAACCACCCTTGTGAGCTCAGTTTTCATTACGGCGAAGCAAATATGCAAATTCTGTATTTGAAGTCCATGACTTTTCAGCATTAAATTGGGTTATTGCGCTGTATGCATAAAAAGATTTGCCAATATTCCTAATTGATATCAGATTTTTGTCACAGTATACCTTTCTGTGCATCATTCAATGACGCATCCTTTGACTTTAAAGGACTACATCAGTGGTTTTGCGAGTTTGAGCCCAATAAAAACGTACCCATTACATTGCTGCCAACCATTTTAGAAAGCATAAAGCTGTATTTTAGTTTTGATGTTATTTTTCTAACATCCCTTCATCTTTGAAAATCAAATGTCCAGGTGATACACTCATTTTAAAATTTATTGTTTCTTTAAATGCAGTGAGGCTCAGGGAACATTCATACACTGTATCTGGGAATGTGAAAAAATTAAAAAGTTCTGGAAGGAGGTGATCAATAAAATCATGATTACTCTGCCCGTGAATATCTGATTAGACTCAAAAATGATATTGCTACACATATATCCACCAACACTCTCTTTGAGAACTAAAGAATACAAATTTATTGACTTTATACTACAGGCAAAACGAACTATAGCCCTTAGCTGGAAGAAAATAACTGCATCTACAACTGGTACTTGGATCAAGAACATGGCACAATGTATGGCAATGGAGAAGATAACGTATACCTTGAAAAACAAATTGAGTACATATGAGGAAATATGGGAACTATTTAATGACTTTATAAAATGTGGAGATATAGACGACCTTCTACAGGAGGAAAACAGAGGATAGGATACTTTAAAAAAAAAAACCAACAAAGTAGTAGTAAATCCCAGAGGTGGAAAACTTTATGACTATGAATGTCCTTCTTTCTTTCTTTATTTGTTATTTTTTCGAGAGAGGTACCAGTGAATCATATTATTATTACTGACATATGTATATTGATATTAGATCTGAATTTTTAAAGGAAACATATATTAAGAGAGAGAGCGAATGGGTGTGTGTTTTAGTAAGGAGGGGGCGGGGCTCTGTGTTGCATAAATTTTGTTGGTTTATATAAACATCTGCTGTATCTTATGTCTGTAATGACATCTGTACATTAAAAAACCAATAAAAACATTGATCAAAAAAAAATTATTGTTTCACCTAACACAATTGTAGAAGGCACGATCATTTTAATTTCTCTAGTTTCTCCTGGGTGGAGACATATTTATTCGTGTAGCTGCGATATACTGGAGAGATTGTTTGGAAGAGGATTGAGCCCATCACCACCACAAATGAACCGTACCAAGGAGGGTAATGAACTCTAATCTGATTGAACCACGTCTGTGCATCGAAGATCAAAAAGGTTGAGAATCAGTCGAGTCAGGTCTCCTCGCCCTCGTACTTCTGCTGCAGGAGCTTTTTTGAGTTGCTTTAAACTCCAAAACGACACATTTCCTTAATGCATATTTGATGGCTTCTCTTGGACAAGCAGAGGCTTTCTCAGTGTCAGGTCTCTCGGCTAACCAGTTAGCTAGCTAAGCACTTCTTGGAGGCTAATGTGCCTCCATCTGTCGTTTTTAATTGTCTCAGTTTTACACCAGAACTGCTGTCGAACGTAATAGCTGAGATGTAATGTTCAGTATTATCTGATGTTTAGAGATTTCTTCAACATTCACTGTATTTGTTTTGGCTTCCTGTTTATTTCCACTTTATTGACTTTAAGAAAATGCTAATCTCTTTAGGAACTCCATGGACTAATGCAGCAGAATGTCTTTAAAGGACCATACTGGTTATTTTGGCTAATATACACAACCCGCATACACATTACTTCACTGACAACCATTTTTCAAAACATTCTACTGTAGCAGTAAATATTAGCATTGTTTTTCCCTACCTTCCAGACTGACATTGGTTGAGTTCATTCCAGTTTGTCATAAAAATCAACTTGTAGAGACTTGAAACTTGCTTGAAATAAATAATCCATCTCAGCAAATATGGCATCCATTAAATGTATTTAACCAATCCAATACAGAGCTAAATAGAACACAATATGTATCTCCACCAGAGAATATAATCCTAGGAGAAGACAGCTTCTACGAGGAATTAAAAATGACCATCCTTTCTTTTCAGGTGTTAGCTGGTGAAACACTGAATTTTAAGGTGGTGTCTCACCTGAATATTGGTTTTGATAGATTAGGGAATTTGGTAAACTAACAGGAAAACTAAAATACACGTAATGTTTTGGAAAATGGTTGATAGTAATATAAAATGTATATGGATTGTATATATTGGGCTCAAACATGCAAAGTCTCGGAATGTTCCTTCAAGTATCAGTCATCCCCACATGATGAGATCCCTGAATGCACCTCGAGCAAAGAAAAGTAAAGAAGAGGAAACAGAACATCCACACACCACGGGGATCTTATTGCTCTGTTGGACTGGATGATTAAACTGTATCTCCATGTACTAATAAAAGTTTCTCCTCTGTTTCATAGATTTCAGGATACTTTTTCCAAATCAGACACAAACTTTGCACAGTGTGTCAGATTTTCTGCTGCTTCATTCCCCGCTGGCTCACTGTATATCAACATATTTTTTCCCATCCAGAAAGAAAGTAAAACCTTGTATGCATAAAGTACAGACCTAATGTTTATTTCTCTTTGGTGTGGATGTGTGGATGATTTCTTTTCTTAAAGAATAACAGCTGTGGTTCCATTTTTTTCATCCCACTGACCTTTGTTCTACTCGCTGTTGCAAGAATAATGACTTGACTTAATCGGAGACGTCGTCGGGAGGCAACCTTGTTACTTTTCAGAATGCCCACACTGAGAGGTGGAGCGAAAAACCCGCCATCATACAGAAGGTAGGGCTGGGCGATATGGCCTAAAAATAAAATCTAGATTTTTTTCACATGATGGCTGATTTATGATTTTAATCGATTGTTTTGTTTTTTGTTTTTTTTTTGGTGGGCGGG
>VXCM01003153.1:0-36072 GCA_014773175.1 Lucifuga dentata | reverse complement strand
GGGGGGGGGGTCTCTAAACTATTTAAAAAAAAAAACCCGAATTCAAATGAGTATTTTCTTTATTAAAATACTAAATTGTCGGGCTTTCCAACCAAAACCTTTTAAACTGAAAGGTTTTAGCAGGATGTCCAGCTTCCTGTCTGCTGCCTCTTGATGCTCTGACATGTTACAGTATTACATGTAACATGTATGTTACAGTATTCCACCTACAGGCCCGTTTGCTGCATGCTGTGAAGCGTGCAGCAAACGGCTCTGTAACGTTTATAGGAGCTCCGCGCCGTGAAGCGCAAAACCGAACAACTTCCAAATGATGAAGAGACGTTACCTTTTTAGAATCGAGCTCATCTTCAGTCGAAGTGTTTGTTAGCATCTTGCTAACGTGTCTGACCTGCTGAAAGCTTTGTGGGCGTGGCATCAACAAACGTGACGGACCGTTGATTGGTAAAGTTGGAGACTGCATCCCGCTGCAGGCAGAGCTGCAGACCCTCACAGACACGTGAAAGTATAAACAAGGCTTGTAGGTTTAACGCGCACAAAACGGGAACGAGTTTGATTGACGGAGAGCGACCTCCTGCCGCATTTTCCCCCTTAAAAATAGTTAGATAGTAGTTGTTTTTTTTAACTCGATTTTCCGATTCAGCCATTTTACACATTGTACCAAAACGTAAACTCGAATTAATTGATTAAATCGATTTATCGCCCAGCCCTAACAGAAGGGAGGCGGTGATGTTGGTGTTTGTGTGTATCTTTACTTCCGTAAAGTTTATGTCTTTGTTGGTGTGTCTTTGTTTGTCGGTTTGTTAGCAGGATGTCTTGAAAAGTTATGGACAGATTTCGATGAAATGTGGGGGACAGATACACGACAGGCCAGAAGTTCAGCCAGAAGTGCAACATGTTCTATTATTCAGTTTTTGATTTGTGCATGCTGTTTACTCCTGCAGTTTTTTTTTTTTAATTACAGTATTAAGTTGTAGATGTGTATTTTACAGTTATGTACTAGTGTTGTTTTATCAGATTTTAGCGTGCTTTTTTTAACATCTGGCCAGGGACTGCAGATGAAAATTAGCCTTCTGGGCTAACTCTGGCTCATTTACAGTTTATGGTTTTACTGCTGATTAATGAGCATTGTCCCTGACAAATAAACTAATAAATGAAATGAAATGAAAAAAGTTTGAGGCCATCCCCATATTTAAAAAAAAAAATCAATTGTTTTACAATTTATTGTGCAGGAAATGACAAAAATATATGAAATAAATGTAAGTAATTAGTTTTCAAGAAGAATTGGTCAACAGTAGTGTATTATGTAGCCGCTCTGGCTACAGAAATAATTTTTAATGAAGGCATCAGTCTGTATTAGTGCAGCACGCCTGTTGTGTTCTGACTCCCTATTGATGTGTTTTAACATTCTATTCAATAGCTGCTGTCTGCCTTCTCCCACATCATTTTGGATTAAGGTGCTACACAGTTTGCTCATGCTAATGCTATCTGCAGCCATTTATAGCATTAGCATTAGCATGCTGCATTAGCTGCAGATAGCATTAGCATGAGCATTAACTCGGTCAAACTTAAAGGAATTATGAAGGAAGAGAATTACCATTCCATCCTTCAAAGACACACGATTCCATCTGGTTTAACAATTATTGGTGAAAATTTCATTCTTCAACAGGAAACGATCCAAAATATTCATCAAAATGATGCCAAAATTACATCCATTCAAAAGAGAAGCAAAATGTTTTGAGAATTCTGATTGGCCAGAGGGAGTTACTTTGACCAAACCAAAGTCTGAGCCTGAAATTACTTCAANGAGAATTCTGATTGGCCAGAGGGAGTTACTTTGACCAAACCAAAGTCTGAGCCTGAAATTACTTCAAAGTGCTTTGATGTGACTAATTCTTCTTGAAAACTAATTAGTTAGATTTATTTTATATATTTTTCTCATTTCCTGTGCAATAAATTGTAAAACAAATAGTGTATTGATGATTTTTTTAAAAGAAAAAATCAAACTTCTGGCTGGTGGTGTAGATAATGTTGAAAGAAAGATGTGAGCAAATTTTGGAGGTGATCCAGAAGAAGGTTTCTAGCCTATAAAAGCTATGCTAATGGGCCAATTTCAGTGAAAATTAGAATGGTGTCTCATTTTTTAAATTGGGGATTTTGTTGGCTTTGGTGATTAATTAAAAAGACACTTTCATAAGAGTGAGGATAGATTATTAACAGCAGTTCTTTGTCTTCTGTGATCTTGTGATCTCCACTTGCTTATAATTGGGGATAACGGGGCACAGTTTTACTTTCAATTCTCTCCACAGAAAACACACTGACTGAAAGAAAAAAATTAAAACCTTGGCCATTTGCCTGGTGGAGTGGACAGTTTAGTCTACACAATATCAGAAATCACAAAACATGCAAATCATTACCTTCAAATCACATCTTTTGTCTTGCCAAATGTCAAAAACCCAAATGGTATTCAGTTTGCAATATTATAAAATGGACAAAAAAGCAGAGCAACATTTAAACAGCAAATTATTCTTACATAAATGACTTCAGAAATTAATGGATTATCAGGGAAAAACCTTTGATTATTTCATGTTGATTAATCTTTTATTTTTTATATTTTTAACTGAATAATTATTTTAGCTCAACCTCAAAGCGCCGGCTGGAATTAGCACCAACTATTTTCTCACTTCTGATGCTGCTGGACAACAAGCAGATATGAACTGAAAAGCTCCTGATTGTAATTTAGATAGACTTAAATCTGTCCTGTAGTCAGCGTTGTTACGCGGCACGACCCCGGTACGAGATTGAACAAATTCAAATGAGCTGGAACGCCGAACACTGATGTCAGGAATCAGCCCGACACGGAGAGATGAGATGAGATGAGATGAGGGAACAGTGACCAAACCACTTTTTTCCCATCTTGTGGAATGAACTTGAAGTGCTGAGAATCAGACCATGAAATAGGAAACTACCTCAAATGACTTTTTTTAAATAGGATTTTTTAGTTGTTTAGGTTTCAACACAAAGGGACCGTTTGAACACGCACTGTGGAGGCTTGCGAGCTCGATACTAGGGCTGGACAATATGAAATTTATTTTTATCATTATGATGATGTTTTTTTTAATATTGATGATATTGATATATATCGCGATATGGCAGAGATTCTGCTGCATTTCAAGTGACTTGAATTTAAAATTTATTTAAACAATTTCTTTGTGTTTTTTATCATTTCCTGTGCAATGAATTGTAAAACAAACAGTGTATTGATGATTTTTTTAAAAGAAAAAAACTTCTGGCTGGTGGTGTAGATGTGCACCAATATATGCACCAAGGAATTTGTCTTGCCTTTTTTTTTTTATAACCATTTGATTTGATTTCCTGAGACATATGCATCCATTTTAGCAAAAAAAAAAAAANAAAAAAAAAAAAAAACTCTAGTATTTCAAAAAGGATCCAGTCTGTTAAGGAACTCTGTTAAGGAACTATACATGTTCTGAAAATAAAAAATAACCAACTGAAAATTAACCAAAAAATCCCTCTTTTTCAACAGTCTGCACTGGCATCATATCTTTTCCAATAAAGAAAGGTGTGATGTCTTCGTGTCTTTTTGTTTTTTGTTCGTATGGTTCCACAGCAGAAAAAACAGACTGTATGGTAGTTTGGGTCCATGTACATAATGGCCAGTTGATTTTCGTTTTGGAATCGGAAAACAGAAAACGAAAAAGAAGTGTTTTTCTATTTTCGTTTTGGAATTGGAAAACGAAAAAAGAACTTTTTCTATTTCCATTTTGGGATTGGAAAATGAAAAAAGAGCGTTACCTCCGAGGCTTTGCAGCGCTTCAGACGGTAAAATAAGTTTGTTGTACAGCCGTGCTTCATCAGCGCTGCTTTCCTTTCTTAGTCATCATTAGATTTTTTTTTCCCTCTGGAGTTTCATCGCTTTCTAACATCTTTGTCTGACTTTTGCTCTGATATCACCACCGCTGTGTTCACCGGCGATTAGCAAGATGCTGCTTTGAGGAAGTGGACGGGCTGTTATTTTGACACTGCCACCTGATTGGCTAGTTTGTTCCAGTTCTGACATGCTATTGGCTGTTTGACCCGTCATTAACTTCCTGTATTCAAGCACCATTTTGATATTATATTGACTTCCTCATTTTTATGTTGAAGATTTTTTATATCGCAATACGACTTTATTTACATCGTCCAACCCTACTCGATACGTGTTCTAATGGGCGATACCGGCTGAGATGATCGAACAAGTTTAAAATATGAGTTGTGTAGGAAACGTGTCTGCGTGGGTAATGCTACATTTCCCATCTTATCCCTCTTGATTTGTCTTTACATCTCCTCGGCTTCCACTCGTTTTCTTTGGGATACGAACACACNTTATCCCTCTTGATTTGTCTTTACATCTCCTCGGCTTCCACTCGTTTTCTTTGGGATACGAACACACATAAAGACTGTGGCTAGGAAAATTATTGAGTTAATTTTTGTGATTAATGTGGACTGTTAAAAAAATTAATGTAATTAACACATTTGTTTTTTCAAGATTTTTAAGATATAACAGCAGAGGGAAACTGGTGAGAAGCATGGAGGTTACATATATTTTAAAATTAGAAATAATGACCTGGCTGGAATAAAAGNGTGAGAAGCATGGAGGTTACATATATTTTAAAATTAGAAATAATGACCTGGCTGGAATAAAAGCCTTAAAAAAAAAAACCAAAAAAACACTATTTGAGCATTTACGGTACGCTCATAAGAAAAGAGATAGATGCAGGTATATGGGGATTTTGCTGTAAAATGGATTAACGGTGACAAAACCTAATCATGGGTCTTTGTAGGATACTTTTACCTTTGAAATGACGATCAGATTACAGATTTACTCCATATTTTAGCAATGTTTTGGTCAGCAGTTTGACAACATCATTAAATGTGTATTTTTTTTTAAAGATTGGGTCGTCCCACGAAACCTGGGCGTGTCTTCATTTACATGGGGAGCCGCCCAAGTTTCACATGGGAAACACCAGGATTGTATATATTGGGCTCAAACGTGCACAATTGCTGGTGTGTTCCTTTAAGCATAAACCAACTTCTGGAACAGATTAACAAACCTTTTTTATTGCTATTGATTAAAAATATATCATATTGCAATAGATGTTTTTATTGATCGGGCCTTGTTAGCAGCAGTTGTGCAGAATTAACGGCGCTGGTCAGTTTTGAGGCTCAAAATCACCGCTGAGTCGACTTCTGCTGAGTTAAAACAGCCTCAGGTGAAATAACATTCCTCTAATTTACCTCTATTACTGGTCAGGTTTGAGTCTACGTGTAATAAAATGATAAAAATCTCTGTCCGTGCTGTCCACTGCCGTTGGATTTAGGGAATAAAAAAAGGTCACTGCTTTGTGGTAATTTTCACAATCCGCCTCAATTTGTTCCAGTCGCCTGCACAACAAACACCTCAGGGAGCGAAAAATTGATTAAAATTACAATTCCTTATCTTGCCTGTAAGCTCTCAGGTGGGAACAGATCAGAGTGTTTTTAGTTGGGTTTGATTTATTTGGAGCTAACAGAGGAGAGTAGTGAGGAAGAGTTGGGTGAGTGTCGGCTTCTTCATCCTAAACTCACCCTTGGGTGCTGTTTTTTAATCAGCCAGTCATCCTCGCCGTGTCTCCTCGTCTGCCCCCGCTCGCCGCAATATAGGATTTGGGAGGAATTTGATGAGACATCATCAGATTGTAATAAATGCTTTGTGTGAGGTTGCGTTTTTTTCCTTCCCCCTCCCCTCTGGGCTCTCAGCCGGTTTTACCTTCACACACCTCGCTCACACTCTCACCACACTAAATCTGAGATGTGTGAGAAACTTTCTTTGGTACACACTTCTTTACATGTCTGTCTCGCTTTTTTCATCTATTTTTTTATCTCATGCACTTGTTTTTTCCTCTATTTTCCATTTTGGTTATTCATCACGCTTTACAAGTGGCTTAAAAGTTAATTAAAACCAAGCGTGTTTACTTGGCTTGTCAGCTAACCAAACATGATGATTCTCTGTTTATGCTGAACCTTTGTCTTCCTGTCTGCCTGCTGTTTCTCTCAGGCTGCAGCAGGAGTTTGATTTTGCGTCTCGTTGCCGTATGAGCCGTTTGTTGGCGTGTCTTCTGTGTCGTATCGTGCTGAGCCTGGCCTTCACTTTACCTAGTTTTGCATTTGTCCCTCTTTTTGCCTTTCTTTGAGGTGATTCCTCTGCTGCTCTCCATCTTTCTGCCACTCCTCCAAACAAGTGTTGGGTGATGAACACATTGACTCAGTACATTTACATAAACATTAAAACATCGATTATTTCCTGATTAAGGCAATAAATTGATGCATTTCATGTACAGACGTCATGCACCATAATTACATTGACATCAACTTCAACTCCCAGCATCCTATACTGTCACACACACACACACACACACACACAATCCCCCCAGTCAACCATTTATAATGATTATGTCGTTGTTGTTTTTCCTTCGCTTTCTTTTTCATTTTCCTTCTTTCTTATTCACTCGTGCAGCGCCCGTTCAAAGCGTGTCTGTTCAGACCAGGTTGGACTTTTTGCAGCCTGCCATCATTTAGTTCTGCACGTCCTCTGAGCTAGCTTTGTTTGCTACGGGGTCAGGTTGAGACCGTGCCACGACCGCAGCGTATCCTGCCGCATGGACTACTTTTTACTGGCACAGCTCAGTTTGAGAACCGCTCATCCAAACAACTTCACATGTGATACTGTATGTCTTTGGGTCCTGAGCAACAAACCTGCTGAATTTCAACTTCATACATGATAGGTTCTAGAGATGTTGGTGCCACAGACAGAGATTTCTTCATAGTTAAGTTATTTATTTATTGCAGGGACAGTGTACATTAATAAACATTTCTGTAAATGTACCAGAGTAAGCCAAAGGCTAATTTTCACCTGTAGTCCCTGGCCAGATGTTAAAAGCATCAGCAGCAGCAGCATATAACATCACATCTTACCCTATTAACTATTTTCCGCACCATAACATGTATTTGATATTTATCACATGTAATTAATGTTTATCACCTTGAAATAAAAAAATAAATAAATGGAAATCATCTTAAATCAGAGTAATCTGACTCCAATTTACAGATTGTGATTATAAATGGATGTATTCAGGCGTGTAAACCTCATCACAGCAAGCCACAGGGCACCGTGTATAATTGGTGAACGACGGAATCCTTCTGTCCATGTGTACGTCTTACTCATATTTTTACCTTAATTGGAGTCCGCACAAATAATCATAGTGTAGCATGCCTGTAAGCGTCTGATAGCCTGATTCTGAGCATGGTTTAGGTTAACGTGGATGTGGAAACGGCCCGTCTACGCCTCCAGCCATTCATACTTTCATGGGGACTTTTGGTGCGCTTCAGGACAAAGAGGCTCTTTAATCGTCCCCAAACACGAAAACGAAACCCAGCAGAAGTAGAAGTAGTTTCAGGTTCTGTCACACACAGCAAAACATGGAGGCAGCGATTGTTGCTGTTGATTAATGAAGAAGAGGAGTTGCTGTTGCTGCCATTAGTTGCAAGATAAAAACGTTGCTCGCCATTGTTTCCTCTGCACCTCTTCGCTCAGCCTGTCGTCGACGAAGGCACATTTACATCACACACACCGCCTTTGCAGCCGGCATGTTTTGGCCGCAATTATGTCCCATTTTCTGCTGTCAGGATCTCACCTGGCTACCTCGTTAAACATCGTCCACTTCCCCTCTTCCATTGCTCACCTGCAGCTCCTCTGTCTGCTGGACGGCGAGTAAATAAGNGTCCACTTCCCCTCTTCCATTGCTCACCTGCAGCTCCTCTGTCTGCTGGACGGCGAGTAAATAAGTCAAGCGAAGCCAAGTCTCGATTTCACAGAACAGGATTCTGTTTATTTTCTTCTGGCCTGGCTCTTAGTCTTCTGCCTTCATCCTAACATCCTACGAATCTCCTTCCTGTCACGTCCTCCTGTCCTCCCTCAGATCTCATCTCAGAGCTTTAGGACAATGCAACATTTCAGAAAATGAAGAAGATGAGCCTCCATCTTCCGTCTAGCATCTTCATGGACTGTGAAATTAGGTTTTTGCTTAAAATAGAGGCTGCTGCAGTTTGGAGGTGATGATGAAAGTGATTTGGGAGATTTTGCTGTTTGTGCTTGCAGACAGACGGAGAGGCTGAAGTATCAAGCCTCATCTCATCACTTACATATACCTAATAAAACAGGTATTTCTCATAATATCCCATGTGAGGTAAGTGAGAAAAGTTCCACATATACAGAATTCATATGGCAAAAACAACCAAAAACACACGTCTTCATGTGAAACAGGCAACAAATAAATATTACATACATCTAAATGTTAATATGATCTCTTTGCTAAATTTTGCTCAATTTCGTTGAATAAAAAAATCTTTAGAATTACATAATTTATCCATTTTATATACGTTTGGTCTCATTGTAATATGTACAGGCAGATATTTATTTCTTTTCAAAATAAAGTAACTACATTCAAACAAATCGTGGAACTCATCACCCAAATTTCCCAGAGTTAACGCGAACATAAACGATAAATGTTATATTCATAAAATCCATTAAATCTACCTGTAACCACTGGATTTCCACTGGCTCCATATCTGACCACTGACAAATAATAACATAATAATGTAATAATAATAATAATAATAGCTATGTGTCGTCATCTAGACTACTACAAAGATAGATTTCCAGTTGAAGTGTGTTTAAATATTCCATAATTTATCAGTGAACAGAAGAGAAAATGTGGTTTTAGTTTCTATCTGACCGCTCTCCTCCTCTGAGAAGCTGGAAGCTCCACATGTTTGAGCTCGCTGTTCCTCAGACTCCCGCTTCCTGTCCCGTGTTCCTGAATGTCCCTTGCAGGGATAATGAAGACAAAGTTGTCCTCTCTGCTTCATCTGGACCCTGTGGTGTGATAGTTTAACGGTTCTCATCAGACCGAGCGTACAGCTGCCTTTACCTTAAAATAAAAATGAAGCAAAGTAGATACTCGCTCAGGAATCCAGGCTCAGTGTTAAAGGACTATATCAGTGATTTTGTATGTTTGAGTAAACAGTCAAGTTTATTTGTATAGAACCAGTTTCACACCAGCATGTCAAAGGGCTTTACAGACTCACACATTAACAATTCCCGACCAGCCCAAGTCTCTGAGAACATGAGTAAAAACTCCCTAAAAACCTTATTATACAAGGAAAATGGAAGGAGAGGCTATCCAAAGAGAGATTCCCTCTCCTCAAACAACCTGGGTGTGCAAATACATATGTTACCACCAACCATTTTAAAAAGCATTTGCAAAATGGATTAACGGTGACAAAAACTAATCATGGATCTTTTTAGGATACTTTTACCTTTGAAGCGGCAGTAATATTACAAATTTATTCCATATTTTAGCGATGTTTTGGTCAGCGGTTTGACAACATTATTAAATGTGTATTTTTTTTAAGGCTGGGTTGTCCCGTGAAACCTGGGCAGGTCTTCATTTACCTGGTCGGGCCACTTAAGTTTCACCTATGTATGGGAAACGCTGCAAATGATAAAATAATCTTAACAATTTAAGTGAAAAGTTAAATGGACTCCACTGTATGTGGGTTGTGTATATTGGACTCAAACATGCAAAATCACTGGTGTGGTCCTTTAATATACAGTATAATGTTGCTCCTCTGGTCTCATATGTTACAGTTTTTACCCAAATAGATGCTCTCAGCGTTTTACAGCGTTTTGCAGCCCTTATTGTTGCTTACGTTTCCCTGCTTGCTGTATTGATTTGAAATGAGGACAGAAGTAAACAGACGTAACGACCTGTCCTCGCTGTGGACATTCTGACCTGACACAACAGCAAAAAAACACAAAGAGAACACACAACATCAACAACACTTCTGTTCTAAGCTACAATAATAAGGCCCTGCTATTATTAAATGCAGATATGTATAATTAATATTAGCATTTGTTTGTTTTTTTACTTGTTTTGTTTGACAAGCCAAACTTCCTTCCAGTCCTCCTGAGTTTAGATTTTCTGAATAATTAGCCTGCAGTAATTTGGAGGCTGCTGCTGCTCACAAAGCAAAAGATCAAGTATTTCAGCGCTGAGCACATTTAGCAGCTGGACTTATTTGTATTTCAGTAGTGGAAGTTTGGGGTGTTATCAGATGGATTTAACGTTTTGCTAACCCCACAAAGGAATCTGTAAAATATAAAAATATGTCTTGGACATGTCTGAGCCTAATAAATACGACACACATGTTACATTACTGCCAACCATTTACCAAAACCATTTACTGCAGCTGTAACTGTTAGAATAGATTTTCTACCTTCCAGATAGCCATTAGTTTCAGATCATTCCAGTATGTTAACGCTATAAAAATCAACTTGTAGAGACTTGAAGCGCCTTTATTATTATTTTTTTTTTTTTTTTTNTTTTTTTTTTTTTTTTGTTGAAGTTACTCATTTAATAGAGCCACACAGAAGAAAATGTACGTCTCCACCAAAGAGAAGACGGCTGTTACCGAGAAATTAAAATGGCCGTGCTTTTACAATCAAACGTACATGTTTGCAGGTGAAACATTGAATTTTAAAGGATCATACTGTCCATTTTGCATGTTTGAGCCTAATATATTCAGTTTTCATACATGTTACGTTACTGACAATCATTTCCCAAAGGATAAAACCGTATTTCAGCTTTCCTGATATTTTGCAAAATCTCCACCTTAACAATCCATGTTTCTCCTGCTAATAGCTACACAGCCTTATGAAGTCACGGTCCTTTAAATTTTTCCATAAACGCAGGTCTTCTTTTGGGACTATATTCCCCGGTGGAGGCATACATTCACTCCACGCTTTTTATTGAGCTTAAACACTAAAATTACATAACTTCTAAAAAAACCTGAATACACGTCTTGTTGGTGATGATGGATTACCTATCCCAAGAACGTTTACAGTATGAAAAATGGCCGGTATGGTCCTTTAAGGTGGGTATATTACCTGAACATTTTATTTTGAAAGCTTAGGATTTGGCAAAATAACACAAAAACTAAAATGTGGTTTTATATTTTGGAAAATGGTTGTCAGTAACATAAAATGTACAGGTAATATTTATGGAGCTTAAACATGTAAAAATCACTGGTATGCTCCTTTAAGGAGTACAGTGGGTGCAGTATTCTAGGACATGTTCAGCTGCCTGATTTTTATTATTTTACCCTGCATTTCGAGTGATTCCAGTAGAAAAGCATGTTTTTCAGCAGGAAGTTTGTTGAAGCAGCTGTTTTAAACCAACAGGTGAGACGTACAGTCAGAATGAATTTCCTGGTTGCTGTTCCTGTTTCCATTCAGCGCACAGGAGTAGAACTTCCCTCTGCTTTTTTTAATGAGTCTGGGTCCCACGGACGAGGCAGAGTTTTGCTTCGTTTGAGTTTTTGGCTGCAGAAGGTTGAAGAGTCCAGCACTGAGAGTAAAGTGTGGGTGGAGAGCCTTTCTTCTGTTTGCTGGCTGGCTGAACACTTTCTGGGATTCTGCTGCTTCCTGGCATTAAAAAGCAAAAGACATTCTGTCACGTTATCCAGAATCAGAGAACAAACACACTTTACATTGTACTGTATTTTACACGTGTGCACTGTGTTTGTGCACTTTTTTTTTGGTGAATTGACCATACCTGTGCATGTACTCTAATGATGCGTTCTGCAACTCAGAACTCGAAAATTTCCGACCTCCTACTTGGAAAAAATGTGTTGGAACACCATTGAAGTCGGAGCTGATGCTGTGTTCTAGTTAAAGTGGGAAGTCGGAATTTCCCAGGTGAAAATTCCGAGCAGAGAATGTAGAGAAGTAATATTCTGAAATTATTCTCACTTACATATCAATGGCAAACAGCTAATAAACACTATAGATAGTTACCACGGCGATATATTTTGACCTTTTTATTTCAATGTCACGCAAGAAAAAATACTTTATTCTGCTGTTAGCTGANGATATATTTTGACCTTTTTATTTCAATGTCACGCAAGAAAAAATACTTTATTCTGCTGTTAGCTGATCATTTCCATTCACAAAGCTCACTTCCATGGTGCCGCCATGTTGAGTGACGTCATACTCAGTAAGTCGGGGTAGATTATTTTGGTCCGAGTTTCCCAGTCGGAGCTCTGACTTCAAGTGCCGTTCCAACGCATTTTTCCAAGTAGGAGGTCAGAAAATTTTGAGTTCCGAGGGAGCTCGAATGCAGCATAAGACTCGGAAACTCAGCTCAAATCCATCTACTCTGACTTCAACGAAGTTGACGTCACTCAACATGGCAGCGCCCATGGAAGCGAACTTTGTGATTGTAATTAATAAGCTAAAAGCTGTTTAAAGTCATTTTTCTTGCATGACATTGAAATTAAAAGGTTAAAATATATCGCCATGGTAACTATCTATATTGTATAATAACTGTTTGCCTTTGATAATGAAGTCTAAAAAATTTACTTCTCAACACAATCCAACTAATCTAACGTTACTTTAGTTAGCATTTATTACTAACTTTATTTATTTTTATTTTATAGTATTTGTTGGCATTCAGCCATATTTTTTTGTTTACATTTGGCATTGTGGGGGGGGGGGNGGGGGGGGGGGATGGAACGGAAGTCGGAATTTTCAACTGGGAAATTCCGACATCCCACTTTGAGTGGAACACAGCATAATAATGCTGGATTCATGTTGGTGGTGAGCGGTAGACAGAAAACCGGATGTTCTGTTCTTTTCAGTGAGAGGACGATGGAAAATGCCGCCATCGCTGGCAGTGAGACGGAACATGCTGTCCAAAGTTAAAAATTTTCCAATTTTTTCCGCTTGCTGCAGCTGTAATGACGAACCGAACGTTCATGTATTCTTCAATAAATCAATGATGGATATCAAGACTCAGCAAACGCACCCAGTTTTGTGTAATTAATTATGAATTATTATGAATTACGCTGAATTAAATGAAGCAGGTGATCAAGCTGAGTTACTCAGAATCTGAAATATTCCCAGAATTTTTCTTCATCCATCCTCAGGTCATGAATTAGCCGATGGAATTCTCCAGTAATTTGAGTTCCTACCTTTCCTGTTTGTCATTTAACAAGCCAGAACTTTTAAGTTTCTATACAGTATTGTACAAAATGCTAAACTGTTATTGCATCTTCCAGTACTGAGTCATATCATTCCCAGTTGCCGTGGCAACGTTTCTGTGTCTACCTTTGCAGTTCAAGTATCAAGTATTAAGGATCAAGGAAATCTTTATTATCCCCAAGGGGCAAATTGTTGTACAGCCAGCAGATACCACACAATCATACGACAAACAACAATAAATGGACAGCAAATACAAAAATAATTCACACTGAATTATTTAAAGGCCGATGGTAGCTGGAACAAAGAGAATTTTTTGTATTTCTCTGTTTTTTTACCATCAACCTATGAATCCAGGGGGCAGAGAAAGCCGTTGTTGCACTCCGTTCCTGTTTTTCATGGAGGGACAGTTTGTACTGGGCACTTTAATATTCTGGAAAAGCTCAGGGGACAAGCAGACAAACTTTAGTGCATCAGCAGTGTCTCAGCTCGATGCAGGATTTGTACAATGGCAGCAGTCTGTCTTTTAGAACCGCCTAATTACAGACTAAGCTGCCTGTCTGTCGGTGCTGGCGGCTGTAAACAACTTGAGAAATATTAGAGAGAACTGGAGAACGAACAGGTAGAGGATGGAAAGGTAGAAGGAGAGAAAATCTTTGCCATGATGATTTTTCTTTTTTCCTGTATAAGAGGAATAAAGAATCCATGCTTTTGTCTGCTTTGCTGTTAGCTGAGATCACAGTTTGTGGCGGTAACAAGGTTTTTAGCAGCATCCACATCAACCTGTCAGATAAAGTGAGTTTTGTTTGTTCAGCAGATTATTGAATGTGTACTTCCTAGTTGCCTAAACACACACAGAGCTGTCCTGATGTTAACTGAAATAATGAAAGACGCTGTGTTAAACAAACCGAAATGTCATGATTTAATTATAAATGCCCTTCACGATCTCCTTTCCGTGTTATGAACTCTTGAGTCAGTCAACTTCCAGGCTAACTTCTGTACTGCCAGAGTCTTAGTAAAACCTGATGTCTGAATTCGAGCTCGTTCATACCAGCATAATTTTTATATGATTAAAAATGTCATATCACAGAATCGACAATACTGCAGCATGATAACGTGTTGAAGCATTTTCCTAACGTACAAGAAGTAGAAACTAAACTAGCATGTCCAAAAGTAGCTAGTTGGTGCCTGACAAATTAGTTCCTAAAAAGGAGTTTGGCTGTTTAGGAGTGGTTTGGCTACAAGGCTAACTGGCTGTTAGCTAGTTAGTACTGCAGTGTGGCAGCTAACTAGCTAACACTGGCTGTTAGCTAGTTAAAAATTATATATACTGTATATAATATATATATATACACACAGTGTTTCCCACAGGCCGAAAATTTACTTGTGGTGGTGGGCAGGCATCCAACTGCCAGAAAAAAAAAAAAAAAAAAANAAAAAAAAAAAAAAAAAAAAGGGATAACTCTGCAATAAAAGATTCCAACAAAAGTTTAATAATAATAATAATAATAATAATACATTTTATTTTTTAGGCGCCTTTCATGGCACTAACATAACTATTTGGCTTTAAAAGTGCAAAGAAAAAGCAAAAAAAAACATTCAGATCCAGTTGAAAATGGCTGCTACCAGGCTGTGTACTACTGGTACTACTGGTTGCTAGGCAACCACAGTAAGGAAAACTAAAGAAACTAATTAACTCAAACACAGCAGAGGGAAACTTTGGTTGAAGCATGAAGGTTACATGTATTTTAAAATTAGAAATAATGACCCGGCTGGAGTAAAAACCTGGTTCTCTCTGCAGTTCAGGTAAAAATAAAACAAAAAAAAAAAAAANAACGGACCCGCCACTATTTGAGCGGGCCGTCCAAGTTTCACCTGTGTATGGGAAACACGTTAATTTTTACTTGTGTTTTTACATTTTGCAGTACTGCTTACTTCTGCAGTCACAATACAACATTTTTCAGTATTAAATTGTTCATATCATCTTAAATATTATTACTGCTAAAATGCCTTCAGATTTGATTATTTTAAGAATATATATTTAGTCTGAATGCTGAGCTGCAGGAGTGTCACAGAATGTCTTTACTTTCATTTCCATTCAGAGCTAAAATATTCCACTCTGCGGTAAAAGGAAGTTCCCGTCAGATTCAAGCATCTTATTAATGTTTTCAGTTTTAAGCATCTCTCTTGTTGCCACATCCTCACCGAGTGTTTCCAGCTGCAGCTGCCTTCTCGCTCTGCCATTCATGTTGCCGTGAGTTTTCAGGTCGCCAGCATCTTCATCACGCCGCGTCTCTGTTTCTCTCCTCTATAATCGTGGCTGCAGCGCTGCATTATGCTGCTAGAAGCCTGTTTTCTTTACGTTTTTAAAAATGATTATTAGTGTACCTGCAGCTTCTTTTACATGCTGTGATTTTATCGTGTTGTTGTATGTCAGCCTCTTTCTTTACACGGATGCAGCTTTTCCTTTGTTTAACCTTTATCATGTTAAGGACCCCTAAATTGTTGCGTTCTCCACCTGGGGCCCCACCTATGAAACATGCTTGTTTGAATGTAGTTGACTGATCAACATTTCTTCCTTACATTTGAAAAATTCAGCAGATTTTTTGCCTCACCTGGTGTTTTTGTTGTGTCTTAAAAGTTTAGAAGGTTTTAAACACTCATTGGAAAGAGAGCACACTTTGGGAGAGCATGACTGTCTTTGCTGCGGTAAAACCAGACTTGATGTCAGCAGACTCGTACTCGCAGTGTTTCACTGTTTTTTTTTTTTTTTTTTTNTTTTTTTTTTTTTTTTTTTGCCGCTAGGGCATTACCATCTTCTATATGTTAATCAGGTTTTCTTCTCTTCAGAAACTTATCCATCATTCAAAGATGTGAGGTAGCTAATGAGCGAGCTCTACACCATTAGGCTAGCTGCTCCTATTAGCTTGCTAGCTAGTGTGACATCCGGTAACCTTGGCAACTTCCTACAGCGGTAATGACGTCAGATGATGGACTGATGAAAAACGCCACCTGGTTTATTAAATGTGGTTGAAATTGAAAAGAAAAAATAGGACATTGCTTATTCTTATCATAAAAAATGTTTTAAGATTATAATTTTGTTTTTTTTTAAATTTCTCCCTCCCTCACTCCAACATTGTAGTGGACCCCTAGTGCCCCCTTGTGGTCCTCCAGGGGGCTGCAGTCCCACTTTGAAAAGTTGTGTTAAAGGACCATACCGGCAATCGCACATGTTTGTCTCCACCAGGGAACATCGTCCCAGGAGAAGACGGCTTTTACTGAGAAATTAAAAACGACCGTGTCTTCTACATTTAGACATACGTGTCAGCAAGAGAAACATTGAATTTTAAACTGGGTGAACATTTAATTTTGAAAGATTAGGGAATTTGGCAAAACAGCATAAAAACTAAAATATGGTTTTATATTTTGGAAAATGGTTGTCAGTAACGTAACACGTGTGCAGGTAATATTTATTGGGCTCAAACTTGGAAACTCACCAGTATGCTCCTTTAAGGTCCGTTCCATAATACACTGCCACTTGTCTTGTTGTTCCCTGAGTAGAATCGATGCTCGTTGTGGGTTCTGGTGGCGTTTCCTGTCCTAACTATCATCTTTCTGCCTCTGGTTCAATGTTTCAGGTTCAACTACAGATCAACGCACCACCTCACCACCAACGGCTTCTACGAGTTCCTCAACTGGTTTGATGAAAGAGCCTGGTACCCTCTGGGCAGGATAGTGGGGGGGACAGTAAGTGATGTGTGTGTGTGTGTGTGTGTGTGTGTGGAGGTAAACTCTCATTGTCCTTGTTTCTCATTTCCCATTGCTGTGATAAATCTTCATTCATCCATCCTTCTCACTTATGATTGCACAGTATGCATTTCTAGACACACACACACACACACACACACACACACACACAGAGCATGGCTGGATGGTTAAACAGCTCCTCGGGGAAGCAACGACTTACAGAGACGCTCTCATAAAACACAGAGTAGCTACATCTTCATATGCAGCTAAAGGACATGCAGACGGGGGTCACTTTAACACTTCATTACACCACCACTCATCTGTGTGTGTGTGTGTGTCCTCTGTCTTTCTACCTCTCTAATAGATTTCTCCATACAGGCAGATGGTGGGATGTTTTTTTTCACATATAAGTCAGAACAAAGCAGGACGACCTGCTGTGGGAATGTTTCTTGATTTCTTTCACGCTCGCATCGTCGTAGCCGCAACAACCGCTTTCTCACTTAAATTGGAAATTCCCGGTCAGGTAGGGGATGTGATCCTTCCTCCAAACCGGCAGGTGGAGGCATGGCAGCCAAAAGCTGCTTTGCCGACCGCCAACGCATAGAAAACAGAGTNACCGGCAGGTGGAGGCATGGCAGCCAAAAGCTGCTTTGCCGACCGCCAACGCATAGAAAACAGAGTAGAAGAAGAATGAGGCGTGAAAACCATCTGAATCAGCCTAATTTCCACATTTCTTCAAGAAACAGAGAAATCAGCAATTACAGTTAATCAGTAGGTTAATCATTAACATCCCCAATTACATCATGGTGTTTTCCAGTCTTTTTGTTTTACTTTGGCTTTATTAGTAAAGCTCCTTTCAGACATCCCATTCTGTTTATTTGCTGGCAATTTAAAGGACCATACCGGCCATTTTGCACGTTTGAGCCTAATATATTCAGTTTTCATACATGTTACGTTACTGACAATCATTTCCCAAAGGATAAAACCGTATTTCAGCTTTCCTGATATTTTGCTAAATCTCTTAATCTTTCAAAATCAAATATTCAAGTGATACACCCACCTTAAAAATCCATGTTTCTCCTGCTAATAGTTACACAGCCTTATGAAGTCACGGTCCTTTAAATTTTTCCATAAACGCAGGTCTTCTTTTGGGACTATATTCCCCGGTGGAGGCATACATTCACTCCACGCTTTTTATTGAGCTTAAACACTAAAATTACATAACTTCTAAAAAAACCTGAATACACGTCTTGTTGGTGATGATGGATTACCTATCCCAAGAACGTTTACAGTATCAACAAGTTGATTTTAATAGCAGAATGAACTGAAACCAATGGAGGTCTGGAAGGTAGGAAAAACATTTTTAATTCACCATTCCAGTAGTATGCTTTGGGAAATGATTGTCAGTAACGTTACATGTATGAAAATTGAATATATTAAGCTCAAACATGCAAAATGGTGAAATGGTCCTTTAAGCCTCTTACAAAACATACAGAAGGATTATATTTGAGTTTCCTGTCTGAAGAATCCCTGCTCTCACCTGTTCCTCCTCCTCCTCCAGGTGTATCCAGGCCTGATGGTCACAGCAGGGCTCATCCACTATGTTCTCAACCTGCTGCACATCACTGTCCACATCCGGGATGTGTGTGTGTTCCTGGCGCCGGTGTTCAGCGGCCTGACCTCCATCTCCACCTTCCTACTGACGAGGGAGCTGTGGAACCAAGGGGCGGGGCTGCTGGCGGCCTGCTTCATCGCCATCGTGCCCGGATACATCTCCCGCTCCGTGGCCGGCTCCTTTGACAACGAAGGCATTGCCATTTTTGCCCTGCAGTTCACCTACTACCTCTGGGTACGACTTTATGCGCTAATCTGTCCCGTGATGAGATGCAAACGTGTTGTGGTTTTTCCAGTAAATTCTCTGGCTGCTGCTTCGGCGAGCTCTCCTGTAGAACAAATTTAATTAGGCCATTTTTCAGATCGCTTAAAATGGAACGGAGTTGAGTTTTACTGTAGCGATTCCTTTCACGGCTGCGCTGCAACACAGTGGACGGTGCAGCTTAAACATTTAATTAAATCTTAAAGGACCACACCGGTGGTTTTGCATGTTTGAGCCCGACATAAATGTTAACCTTACTGCCAAACATCTTCTAAAGTTTACACAGTAATTTTACGCAGTAAAGTTTACGCAGTTTGGCAGTAATGTCAAAGGTTTTATGCAAAACCACCAGTACGGTCCTTTAAGTGCTAGTCTGAGCACTCTCTAGCCAACACTGTAGTTATAGCCATCATATCAGAGTTGTGCATTTACGGCTGTGTGTGCTAATATTATTCTTCGTGAACTTTACTGGGATTTAAACAGAAGTAATTCATCTTCCCAGTTATGAAGTCTGGGGTTGCTGTTAATTGGTGGAATGGAAATAAAGGGCAAAGCATAGCCTGATTTGCAGATAAAGAATAAGTCCTGATCTTTCTGCAGCTAGAAAACCAGCTAATGCAACCCTGTCTGTTTCTTTCTTTTAATTTCCCTGTTTTTTCTTTCTTTCTTTTCATCTCCCTCTCCCCATTTCACCCTCCCTTCATACCAGGTTTCACTTTCATTTTATCCCTCGCTTCCTTCCATCCACCACATCTCGTTGGTTTAGCTCTGCCATTTATCCTAATCCTGAGCTTCATCCAGCCAACCAACCAGAGCCTGAGAAGCGTGCGTTCGTTAAGTCGGGGCTCGTTAGCCTTGTTAAGCCCTCGTTTATTGTGGGAAGGTAATGACGTGTAGGACACATTGCTCTGCATTGTGCAGGTCATTAAAGAGACAAAACGCAATGAATAATAATTGCGTCGTGTTGGTTAAGCAGCAGCGATAAAAGGAAGGAAAAACTCGCTTAATTTGGATTTGATTTGTCTTTGTTGCACGCTATTTGTTTATGGTTCATCTTTTTTTTTTTCTCCTGTTTAAACTTTAGGTGAAATCTGTGAAGACTGGATCNGTTTATGGTTCATCTTTTTTTTTTTCTCCTGTTTAAACTTTAGGTGAAATCTGTGAAGACTGGATCGGTTTTCTGGGCCATCGGATGCTGCCTCTCCTATTTCTACATGGTAAGAACATACACACACATACATACACTTTTATGCATGTAGATAAAGGGAGATTCCGTCCGGTTTCCACATCAAACACGGTTTATTGATTTTGGTAAGCACTGTTCAGCCTGTGAAAACAACTTCTGTGGCTGTGGAGGGAGATAGCAGCAAAACTGACCTCTATGACATCACAAGGGTTACTTCCTGCTGGTGCTGAAGGTGGGAAAATTAAAGCCACTCTTAGAACTTGGGTGCATTGAATTAATTAATAAATTCTCACGCAGGTCTTCCAAAAAGATCTCCTAAAATTTGAACGCTTGTCACACCGACATACATAAACAACTATTAGGTTTGCAAGAACCTCAACCGCATTTTGAGTAATTTCTAGTTCAGTCCAACCACCAGAAGGTGGCACTATAGCCTTGGGAATAGTCTACTCTCCTGGAGGGTGGGCTCACATGTTTGAGGTTATCTGGAAATAATGGTGATGGATAGACGCAGTCGGTTCACAGAATCTGCTAGCCGAAGTCCTTCATGCCAAATTTGTCTTTGTATAAAGTATTTGTCAAGTATAAATGACAGAATGTCCCTTTTCAATAAGCGCCAAATGTCCCGGAGCTTTTTAGGGACTCTTTGACCCATGCAGCCAAAACGAGAATCATCTCGCAGGTAGAAAGTCTGGCTGTTGTAGCTCTGGATGTCAGGCTGCACAACTCACGCATTTAGCTTTGTTAGCTTTGCTAGCTAGCATCGGTAGAAGACGATGGTGTGAACTAAAATAATACAACAAGAATCAGTATGCAGTGATGTTTTTAATATGAGAAATCAAATAATAGGAGAAATTTCTCTTGTTTTCCCTTAGAACTCCATGGAGCTTAAAGGACCATGCCACCCATTTAGCATGTTTGAACCTAATATATTCAATTATCATACATGTTACGTTACTGACAATCATTTCCCAAAGGATAAAACCGTATTTCAGCTTTCCTGATATTTTGCTAAATCTCTTAATCTTTCAAAATCAAATATTCAAGTGATACACCCACCTTAAAAATCCATGTTTCTCCTGCTAATAGTTACACAGCCTTATGAAGTCACGGTCCTTTAAATTTTTCCATAAACGCAGGTCTTCTTTTGGGACTATATTCCCCGGTGGAGGCATACATTCACTCCACGCTTTTTATTGAGCTTAAACACTAAAATTACATAACTTCTAAAAAAACCTGAATACACGTCTTGTTGGTGATGATGGATTACCTATCCCAAGAACGTTTACAGTATCAACAAGTTGATTTTAATAGAGAATGAACTGAAACCAATGGTGGTCTGGAAGGTAGGAAAAACATTTTTAATTCACCGTTCCAGTAGTATGCTTTGGGAAATGATTGTCAGTAACGTTACGTGTATGAAAATTGAATATATTAGGCTCAAACATGTAAAATGGGTGGCATGGCCCTTTAAGTGGTTAAAAACCTGTGAGAGAGACTTAAGTTTTCAGATTGGTGTCACACCAACATGTTTTGTCTAAATTGACAAATTCCCTAGCAGCACCATTTAATACAAACAGGATCAGACAGAAACATAATCCTATTAAAACGCCTCCAACTAAAGACAAAATCATCTGCAGGCGTCAACCAGCTACATCTCTACTCATTACCCACGTCCATCAAACTTAATTGCGTTGTCGTCACTCAGAGGCTGTTCTTATCAGAAAAGACGAGATCTTTCGGGGAACCTTCTCATCTACCAAACCGCCATTCAGCCACGCTGTTATTTCCCTAACGAGTCATTGAACGCCTCATGCTGTAACCCTTCTCTGGCAGCTTTCAGACCAGCGCTTACACGACACGTAAAGACAACATGCAGAAAGCGTGTTTGTGGGCTCACGTAGGCCCGTGTGCGTGTGTGTGTGTATTCCTGTGAGGATCAACAACATAATCTGAATCTGAATGACATGCTTAATTGTGTAACTCATAATGATTTCATAGCTCTCAGGTGGGCAATGCAGCTTTGTTCCCACCCTCTTATTGCGACCCTTGTCGTTATAAAAGCATTTTGTGTGTAGGTGTGTGTGTGTTGCGAATAAGTCAGAAAACACAACCGCCCTTCAGTTTCCAGCAATTAAGGGGCAGGATTCATAAAACACAGTGCCAGACTTCATGTGCCTGTAACACGGGAAATAACGTGTTTATTCGTTATCAGCATCTTTTAGCGTTTGCCGTGAAACAAGATATTTGCAATCCATAAAACACACTGCCACATAAAAATGAAGACGTGTTTCAGTCTGACGGTAAGTTTCATCAGGATGAAATCTGATGATGTTTTAAACTGTATTTGCATCACATGTTACTGATCAATACATTTGATAGATAAAAATACTAGTTGATCAGTGTATTAAAGTGATGAGATTTGATCTGATCTTACATTCTAGTGGCACTGAGCCTCCTCTCTCTCTCTGTCTCTCTCTCTCTCTCTCTCAGACACACACACACACACACACACACACACACACAAACACTACACCGTCCCATGCACCGGACTCCTGGTAGTGTCTGGATCTCTTATCTCTGTTATAATCGTGTCGTCTCGTAAAACGTGGCTCTAAAGCAGAGAATCTCATTTCCGTCACTGATTTAACGAGTCAAATGAGTTTCGCTTTGACACCAAATGAAGCGGAATCTTAAACGTGTTGATCTTCATCGGCTTTTACCTGAGACACACCTTACAACAACGCCTAGCTAATGGGAGAGCGAGCTAGCATGCTAGCTGCTGATTATCCATTACGGCAAAAACACAGATTCAGCAGAGATCAGAAATCCTGTCATGACGAGAAGCAGGAGAAATAAAATGTATGTGCATGTGCATTTGCGCATGTGTGTCTGTGTGCTGGTTATAATTAAAATGATTACATATCACCCGTTAATCATCACGTATAAAATCTTACTGTGTCGTAGGTTTCAGCGTGGGGAGGTTACGTCTTCATCATCAACCTTATTCCTCTTCACGTCTTCGTCCTCCTGCTCATGCAACGCTTCAGTAGGCGAGTCTACATCGGTGAGAGCAGCGCACACACACACACACACACACACACACAAGCATAATAATCCTTTATGTTCACATTAATTCAAGGGCATAAATAAATAAGTTATGAAGTTGGCTTAGAATTGTGTGTGTTGATAACAGTACAGTTCAGGATATATGGACAAGATGAAGAGTGTGGTACCTGTACAGTTCAGCAACTACACACACACACACACACATGCTATGTTTCCTGTTCTAGGTGTACATCTGTGGGTGACCTGCCAGACGATATACACAGTTTTTGATAATTAATAGCATCCATTAGCAGTTAATGTTATGCCTGTAGAGAGACAGATGTGAGTTGACAGATGTGAAAAAAAAAAAAACTGAATATATGATGAATATGTGATAAAGGAAAAATGGCAGAGAAAATAAATGAAAACATAAAAGATGAAAGCTTGTGTTCAAAGAGCCAAACTTCCTGACACACTCTGATCTTACTTTATTGATCATGAATCAAGTCTGGACTGCAGGATTCTGCAATACCATTCTATAGTTTCAGATCAAAATTTAAGGGCCACACTGGTGGTTTTGCACATTTGAGTATATGCAAAACACGTTACATTACTACCTACCATTTTCCATTACATACTACTGGAGCAGTACATTTTAGAATTGTTTTTCCTACCTTCCAGACTGCATTGGTTACAGTTTATTCCAGTACGTTATAAAAATCAGCTTGTAGATACTTACAATGTACTTGAGATAAATAATCCATCACAGCGTCTATTAATTTTTTTTCAAAGCAACTTTATTTAACTGATCCAACACAGAGCTGCATGAATGTATGTCTCCGCCAGGAAATATAGTCCCAGGAGAAGACAGCTTTGATGGAGATTACAATCGTGTACATGTTAGTTGGTGAAACATTGAATTTTTGATTTTGAAAGATTAGGGGATTTGGGAAAAATAACACCAAAACTAAAATATAGTTTTATGTTTTAGGAAATGGTTAGCTAACGTAACATGTATGAAGGTAGTTTATTTTGGGCTTAAAGATGCAGAATCACCGGTATGGTCCTTTTAAGAGCTTAAGCAGTGTGCTGATCAATCCTGTGGAAATAACGACATTTAAAGAGCGATCACATGACTATGGATAACATGGAAAGGAGCGAATTAAAGAGCTCAGGTTGAGGCAGATAGGAGACCTGGTTTGGTTCTGCATCCTGCTAAATTTTCAGACATATTATAGCCAAAATAAATAATTTACCGGCAGAATTTCCCATCTTCCTCCCCTCGACGCTGATCATACCCTCACTTCCTCTCTCAGATGACTGTCACCATACATTCAGCCTGCAGCAACACTGTAATTGAGTTAGTTCAGAGTTGTAATAGCTCACCTCATTCCGTGATGTGTACCGTGTTCTGCGATTTGGAGTCCAGCCTGTCCGACTGTCACACGCCTCCTCCCTCTCCTTCTGTCTTCCATATCTAATACAGCCAAAACACCCTAATCAAATCCCAGATTAAATTTTATTACCTCGTGAGCGCGGACTCCTGCAGCAAATAGGAAGCTCGGAATAGAGATTCGCCTGATGGATGCGAGCGCTCTCTACCAGGCATCTGCTCAGCTCCTGCTTCTTGGTAGCGGCGTAGCATCGCATCGCTCAGTGTCTAAACATCAGGTGCCGCCCGCCGGGATGCTTTAACGGGGTAACGCCGGGCTCATCCATTACAAAACTAAATGATTAGATCAGACCTGATAAAAGTTTTTGGAAAGGGAGACCAGGTGTAATTTTTATTGCTGCATTCATTTTACCTTGGAACTGGGAAGTTGTTAGGGCTGGATATCGATTCTGACCTCACAAAACGTCATGTGTACATCTTAGATTAAAATCAGCGTGAATCGAAGTAAGCTTACTCTGAGTAGCAAACCAAATATGTGATTATAAACTGATTTATTTGTGCATGTATGCATTATAATCAGAGTAAACCATCTCTGCATATATTTCCTCACCTTGCAAACCCTCCATATACTCAGATTACGTCATGCTTCATGTATATTTGGCTCATGGAACCCTATTAATTCCATCCATGTATACGTTTTACTCGCATTATTGCCTTAATTGTAGCACGGACCGATACTCTGAGTGTGGCGTACATTTAAATGTCCTGAGAGTGAACCTGCAGAAGGAACTCAACCTTAAAAATAGTCTGTCTGATCAGAGTTAAACTCCTAAAGTCGATGAAGACTTCTAAAGGCTGCAGTCGCTATGATAAAGAAGTTTCCATGGCTTTTTCCTGACGTGGTTCAACAGTACCGTTCTAGAATTGATGGCTGTTGCTCATACTTCAACTACATACATGCTTGTTAGCAAACATGCAAACTGTAGGAATATTGTTCGACAGACCTCAGAAGTTGAAATTTTCCCAACTTCAACCTCAAACCGTTCCAGCCAAATGTAATCAAAAAAAGCAGCTGAACACCAATAAATACTGTAAAATTAATTAAACTTGGTAATAAATGCTAACTAAAGTAAAGTTAGACTACAGGACTGTTTGGTTGTGTTGTTTTATAATGATATTAATCACAGTATTAAACTTTGTGCAGAGAAGTAATATTATGAAATTATTTACACTTAAGTATCAATGGCAAATAGTTATTATACACTATAGATAGTTACCATGGTGATATATTCTGACCTTCTTCTTTAAATTTCACACAAGAAAAAATACTTTATTCGCCTGTTAGCTGATCATTTCCATTCATAAAGCTCGCTNTCACACAAGAAAAAATACTTTATTCGCCTGTTAGCTGATCATTTCCATTCATAAAGCTCGCTTCCACAGCGACGTCATACTCGGTAAATTGGGGTAGATCATTTTGGTCCAAGTTTCCCAGTCGGAGCTCCGACTTCAAGTGCCGTTCCAACGCATTTTCCAAGTAAGAAGTCGGAAAAATCTGAGTTCTGAGGTCTGTGAACGCAGCCTTAGTATGCTGCAGCCTTCATAGATTAAATATAACTGACAAAGTTATATTTTTTAAAACATCCAACTGTTTTTTTTGTGTTTTTCATGCTGAGCATCGCAGACGCCAACGTAGCTACAGATATAAATCTATCATCTCTTTTAAAATCCGTTAGGATTCAGATTTTGATTTAGGTTTTAACTGAGGGTGAAATTCTTGTTATCACGCGTTTGGTGGAGATAGTTTTGGCATTCATATATTAAGATAAAATCCTTCTGAGTTTAAATTCATGCGTATTTTCTGTTTTTTAACTTTAACTGGTTGCTTTCTGTCTCCAGCTTACAGCACCTTCTACATTATCGGCCTCATCCTGTCCATGCAGATCCCCTTTGTGGGCTTTCAGCCAATCAGGACCAGTGAACACATGGCCGCAGCAGGTCAGTAACCAATCACCTGTGGTTTTGGTAGCAAGTGGATAAAAATTGGTTTCCAGTAATGGTAAACACACAGAATATAATATATTCCTTGTTTTATACTGTATATAAAGGTACATTTTAACGCCCACTGCTTGACATTTGAATCGGTTTTACAGAGTGTAGACTTTATACCTGAGCTAAGGTGTAGTTGGATTGTCTTATAATCAGGGTCAGACTACATTTACTTCAGACCTATGGAATATTATTGTAAATAACATATAATTAAAAACCACTTGTGTGTGAATTAGCATCAGAACAGCCTGATTTGTATAAAATGTTGGGCTGCTGTTTGAATATGTTTTTTTGTGTTTGGTTTTCTCCTTGCCCGTGTTGCATACATGTCCTGGCTGCATATGGGTGAAGCATGTTTATACTCTAGCGCTCCTTTTATCGCATGCAAATGTATGTTTTAGCGTAAAATCTCATTTAATTCAAATGATGGAGGGGAAAATTATATGCAGGTATCTGTAATGTGCCAAACTTTAAATTATATCCTAACATTAATGTCCTGCTCCACTGTGGAAATTTTATCACCTTCCCTTTTTTTTAGGATACAATATGATTAAAATTATGAAGAGAAAAATTAAATACTGTGGTTTATATTGTTGTTTTTTTAAATTTTACAATAATAGTATACTATAACTTTGCAACAGTCAACAGCAATGTTGTGAAACTGAGTAATGAAGGCCGTTACACACTGAGAGCGATGCAAATAAACGACACGAAAGTACGAATTTTTCGGATATGAATTAGTCACTATAATATTTTCACAACAAACGCCGTGTAATTTTTGCAAATATTTGTACGGGTTCACGCCAAAAAACGCACAACGAAAAAACTGAGTCAGCAACAAGTGATGAGGACCGTGAAGGGTGGGGGGACGGAGATTCTGCATTCATTAAATATGAAGAAGGCGGAGCCTGTTTGAAACGGGAATTAAAGCTTCATCACGGCAGCTTCTGGATTCTTCAGGATGACCGCAGGTAAATATTCATAATGAAGCTACATTAATCTTTATACTTCTCAGTTTTATAGTTTGTGTCCGTTTTATCACACATTTAGAGCTCTGACACAAACAGACGATCCACCATGTTTCGTGTTTTGAGTGTGATGTCACCAGCAAACAAGGCTTTGATTGGTCTAGTGTGTTATATTCACATGTGAAAAATTAGAAAAATCGAACTTGATCTGAAAAAATAAAATGCTGCAATTTCATCAAGCGAACGGGGCAGGCATTCAAATAATATTACTAAAGTGTGAAATATTCGTGTGAATTATTGTCATCTGGTGTGTAACGGCCTGAAGTCTGTTTGCGTAGGTTTCTCTTACAGAATGAATGGAGAGCTTTGCATCTTTCTAAATTCCACTGTTGTCTGTTGGTGTGTGTCCAGGTGTGTTTGTGCTGCTGCAGGTGTACGCCTTCCTGCAGTACCTGAAGGACCGGCTGACCAGGCAGGAGTTCCAGACTCTGTTCTTCCTGGGAGTCTCTCTGGCTGCCGGAGTGGTTTTCCTCTCAGTCATATATCTTACCTACACAGGTGAGTTCACACGCAGACCTGGACTACACAGCACTTCCTGTGTCATCCAGAAAACACTCGGCAGCAGAAACGACCCAGCCTTTGTGCTGTTTGCGTCACGGTAATATCGTTATAATTCACTTCAAACTTTATTAATCTCTCAAGCGGCAAATTAAATGTAGGTCAGCAAACAGCAGCATGAAGTACACAGACTTCATGCTGAACAGCAAACACAGAGGAAGAAACAAAAGAGGAAAGAAAACACGTTCAGTGGAGTTTTTACTGTGGAAACAACAAAAAACCCACAGTGTGAAGGATTCTCCAGATGAGGAGGACTGAGAGAGAGATGGATCTGACGAGACCTGAAACACGAGCCTCATTTAGGAGAGAGAGAGAGAGAGAGAACAGAGGCAGAGAGAAGGACAGAGGCAGACAGATGAAAGAGGGGAGAAGAACAGGGACAGAGATCAAACCTGGTCACTAATCATCTGAGGAGGTTATCTATCAGATGTATTGATCACTGAGAGGAAAATACAGTTAAAGATGTCACTCAGATTTCATATTGATAGAATTTATCGTCAGCTTAATTTTTTGTGTGACGGTGTGTTTTTTAATGAATCTCTGACCCAGCACGCTAACGAGCAGCAACGCCTTTCAAGGCAAACGGTAAAAGATGGCGGTAACGGATGTTAAGTTGCCGTTACCGACACGTTAAATCTGGCACGGTGTTTTATGATTTACCTCATAAGTTTGACCGTCCTTTCATTAAAACTGTAACTTAAGATCCAAGCATGTAGAAATGCTACATGTGATGATGATTAATCAGCCTTCTATTGGCATCAGACATGTTGCTGTGAGTCACAGGACCAACTGCTGCCTCTTCATCCAGATCTACTGATGATGATGATGATGATGATGATGATGATGATGATGATGATGATGATGATGATGATGAGGATGATAGAAAGAGAGAGAGGACAGGGACAGATGGAGACAGTGAGAGAGAGACGGGGAGAAAGAGAGGGGACACGGATGGACAGAGAGAGAGAAAGAGCAAGAGAGAGAGGCAGATATAGAGATGGATAGAGGGATGGATAGAGAGGAACAGGGATGGACAGAGAGAGAGAGAGAGACAGAGGCAGGCAGATGGAGAGAGACAGAGACNCAGGGACAGAGAGAGAGAGGCAGAGAGAGAGAGACAGAGTGGCAGAGAGAGAGAGAGGGAGAACAGAGAGAGGTCATGACACTCATATCAGCAACACACGTGACAGTAATTATACCATCCATACAAAAAGTTACAAAGCAATTAAATATTCCATTGGTGCGTGACGGAAAACACGCCAAACAGCGCGTTTGGTCAGACGTGTTTGTTTAATTGTTTGTGCCAACACGCGAGTCCATATGCTATTTGTTTGTTTCTCACCTTCAGGGTACATCGCTCCGTGGAGTGGACGCTTCTACTCGCTCTGGGATACCGGGTAAGTTAGCGGAGTTTACGGACAGGAAGTGATGATCGTTAAGTTAATTAAACAACGAGCGTGTATTAATATAGGAGGAGGAGGAAGCAGGTGGCGGCGTGGGAGAGGAGGCAGCTTCATACAAGTTTTATTCCATCTGCTTTAAGTCATTTCAGAGAGCGTGTTTATGATGATGAATCAGTGCCATGATAATTTAAAGGGTCATTGCGGTGGTTGTGCATGTTCGTGCATTTTCTGATGCTTTATAAATGCAGAGTACTTCTCCTTTCTTTTATTCTGTGATCAGTTTCCACATTTCATCTCGCAAATCTAGAAAATCTGAGCTTCCTTCCAGCATCCAAAATGCTTTTTTTTTTCTTTTTTTTTTTTTTNTTTTTTTTTTTTTTTATATCGAGCAGGAAGCCAACCAGGAAATCCTGACCAGATACCGTTCCTTTCCTCACGTCCCGGAGCTTATAGAGACTGCAGCATCAGCCGTACACTCAGACTGTGTGTGTGTGTGTGTGTGTGTGTGTGTGTGTGTGCACATGTGTGTCTGTGTGTGAGTTTGTGCACACCTGAATAGTTTTTTTGCTGCAGTGCAGTAAAGAGGAATGGGGTCATCCTCGGACTCTGTAACTGACAGCAGCCAAACTATTTTTCGTCTCTTCTTTGAAGAACTTTTTTTTTTTTTTTTAACTTGGAGGAAAACAGAATATTAAAGGTCGTTTAATGCAATGCTCTGCTTTTTATCTTAGAGAAAAGGATTGACACAAACAATGCATTCATCGTGGCATTATAAAGGCCCTATATTTAATTTTGGAATTTGAACTCTCGCCCTGTTAACCAGTCCCTCCAGGATTTCACAAGGTTTTTTTATGATTTCTGCAGCCAAAAATGCATTTTTTTTGTGGCAGCTTTCCTGAAATTCTGCAATACATTTTGCGAATTTTTTTTTTTTTTTTTTTTTTTNTAAAAAGTCATACGTGATCAGTTTTAGGACGATTTTAAGCAGAATACATCAAACAAAAACAATCAAACATTTAGAGCTCAATTTAGTTTATTTTCCTGAACAAACAGCTCTTTTTCTTTTTCTTACTTTAGCATAATCAAATGGGATTTTACATGGCGTTTGTTAGCGTTACGGCTAGTGACTTTTAGATTGCTAACATTTTTAGCATAAGCCAATGGAGCTGAACAGTGAAAATTAGCATCACAGCTAGTGGACATTTTCTGACTGATGAAATTAAAGTATTTAGGGTTCATGATGAGGCTGTGACGGACATAACGGGAAACGCCGGTAAAAGTTTGAGTAAAACGCCGCTTACCGTGATTCTTTCAGCGTGTGCCGCAGTCTTCCTGCTGCCGCTTCAGTCACGTGATCTGCTGCTGCTGTGCTAACGATGCTAACATTCTCTATGCTGACTCTGTCCACTTTCTCTGGTGTTCCAGCACAACGTTACACGGAGTCAAAACTATTTCCTGCTTTGATGTAAAACATCAGAAATAGTTTCTCAGGTCTTTAGCTGTTATTTTGTTGGTAATGAGATGATGTCAGCATCAACAATCAGCATCATCTTCACACACTGACAGGTCAGGAGGAAAAGTTTGCTGAGATGTGGTTGGATTGAGCCATTCTCCCCGGTAACAGCGCAGTGATTGGTCAAAATTATAACTCTGCTTTTGATTGGACCCTTTTATGCGTTAAAAGTGCTGTGATTGGTTAAAATTGCGAGCTCTTGCATAATATGCGCTGATTGGTTGATTTTGCATCGCGGAATCCTGGAGGGACTGATTAACGAAGCCTTTCACATCAATGACGGAGTTTTACCCCATTTATTTTTTTGGTTCAAGCTCGATTTTTCCAACTTTTCGCCTGTGAATGCAACATATCAGACCAATCAAAGTGTTGTTTGCTGGTAACGTCACACTCAGAACGTTCAACACGGTGGATCGCCTGATGCTGTCCTGATGAAAGAGACAAAAATTATAACGATTATACAGACGAGGCGTGGAGGAGGATAAGCTGAAGAGTTTCATTATGAAAACAGCCATGATGAACATCTACCTACAGATATCCTGAAGTATGTCAGGAAGCCATCATGATAAAGTTTTACTTCCTGTATCTCTTACCTCCTTTTTATTGGATGCACCCAGAATCTGTTTTTTTCCTCCTTTTGTTAAGGAGAATCAGGTCGTCATCTTGATGTCATTTTCTTTAGCAGTGCGTTTTTTGGGGTGAATCTATATAAATATCCACAAAAATTGCTTCATGTCTGTAAATATATTTACCGTGACAAATTCGGCTTTGAAAAATTTTAAATTTTGGGGTTATTTTTTCACATTGCTCTGGGCATATGAAGGCCTTTACAATGAAAACCTTTTCCTCTTCTTTCACTCCACTCTTAATGGTCTCTAACTTTGTCTCTTTTTTTTTTCATTATTCTCCAGTTACGCGAAGATCCACATTCCCATCATAGCATCCGTGTCGGAACACCAGCCCACCACCTGGGTTTCCTTCTTCTTTGACCTTCACATCCTGGTCTGCACCTTCCCAGCAGGCCTGTGGTTCTGCATTAAGAACATCAATGATGAGCGCGTCTTTGGTAAGAGAAGCAGAATTGAATGAAAACCAGTGATAACACTTTTTACAAAGACACCTACACCTGATTCAATATTGTGTGGCCTGAAAACCGCAGTACGCTTCCTCCGACATGTCTGTCAGAGAGTTGGAGGCTGGCGGAAATCCCTTTTCAATTTGGAGATGTCTGTCCGACAAAATTTGTAACTGTCCGACTCCCCCGGGTTCGCCGGCTTCATGCAACAATTGGCCAGTTATGGTGAACTGTGAAAGTGGGGAGAGTTTTAATTTCTCGCTCCCACGATCTCTTTTCTCTCTGTCGCCGTGTCAGTGCTCAGTGGAGAGAATTGAAAATGAAAGTTCGTGCGCCGTCATTTTCGTTTATGTCCCCATTTATAATCGTTTGGAGATCACAACAACGCACAGAAGGCACACACACACACACACACACACACACACACACACACACACACNACCCTCTCTATGGCGGCGGGTTTTGTCTGAAAACGTATAAACACGTTTGTTCTGACCTCATGCAGATAAATCACTTTCTAATTCTCCACCAATAAACAGTCCGTTTGTTTATCTTTGGCAGGTTTAATTAGGCGAAGTTTGTAAAACTGGAATCCAAAAAAAGAAGAAACACACAAACATTCATTCATTCATTCAAGAAATACACATAAACATACACTTGACATAATAGACATAACTGACTGCTAATCTTGATGCATTACAATTATTAACATCATCTGTGTTCAAATTAACTTACAAACTACATATTCATCTTTAACAAATGTAAAAATATCTTTAAACCTAAAATAATTGCATTCACTTAAGATGCCATATGTGGTGCGAATTAACGTGAAACTTAACCTTTTTTTGATAGTAATTACAAGCCCTGCCACTAGGGGCAGCATAAACATTATAAAACGCAATTCCAAACACCGCCACTTGGGGCACCAACACATAAGAGGTTCCACCACAACTGTGAATGGCGGTTAGATGTGCCAGGTCAGATGATGCGTACTGCTGCCTTGCTGGTTACAGGAGCAAGCTTATGATTGAAGGGTTGCTGGTTCAATCCCTGGACTGGCAGGAGAGTGAATTAGCAGTTTTTTTTCCCTCTGTCATTACCATGCTGCCCTGGAGCAAGGTATCTAAACCCCAGCTGCTCCAGCAGAGAAGTCTGTCTGTTTGTGAATTTTTGAGCAGGTTGTTCCTGCAGAATAGCATAAAATGCTCAGTGAACCCTGAATAAAAAAGGTTAAAAAAATGCAAGAACTAAAATCGTGTTTGTTTCCGCAATGAAATAACTGCATATACAGTACATATACTGTATATTTATATATATATACTTGTGTTTGTATCTTTTATTATTAATAGCTCACAATAAGTAATATCACACTGACATTTTAATATTTAATCATTTCATTTCATTTTATTTGCACGGCCACACATATATCCAAGGACAAAAAAACAAAAAGAAACAGAGATTCACAAAAAACAACTCAGGAAAATAATCAACATAACATGGTTCTTGTGCAGGAGAGGTCAAAACCCTCCCTCCCCAACATTAATCATCTTCAAGTTAATCCATTACACAACAAAAAAAGACAGCAGTAACTCAGATATACATGCTTTGGAAATATATGTTTCTTTTTATTTCACTTGTTATTGCCATGGTAACGTTGCAGAGCCCCAACAGCTCAGGCTGAGCTAGTAATGATGTGTCATAAGAACCGACTGAAAAGCAGTGACATTTGTACAACATTATCTCAGGTCAAAGAGCTTAACTTCATTCGTCTCTGATGTGTGAACAGTCAGAATGGTTTTCTTCCAAATAATATGCAGATTTTAAAAAAAAAGAAAACAGAATAGCATTAACATTAATTAAAGAGTGGCATAGCAACAGCTCATCTGCTTTTCTGATTTATGATGAAACAGTCCGTTCATTGGCCGATAAATATTAAGCTGGACAGAGTTGCTTGGTTTCATGTTACTGCAGATTTTTTTTTTTTTTTTTCNTTTTTTTTTTTTTTTTCGTGGTTTGGTCAGTTTGGATCTCCATTAAACTGTCAAATAGATGTTTTCTGTATCAGGATCCTGGAACATGAACGTAGCTCTAATAATCACCAATAAACCTCAATCTGTCTTTTTATATTTACACTTTGTGCATTTGTGGATCTCATGGCTTATAGTTTTGACTTGAGAATTTCATAATATATTAGGAATTATTGTAAAATAATTTGCATAATTGTATACATGATGCCACGGCTCTATTTCATCAATATCAAAGGTTGATTGATAAGTTCTGACTCTAGTTTAGAAAGCGCTAACTTCAGGATGTTGCAAGTATTTATTTATTTTGTTTTTTTTAACAGATTATGGATTTTTAGCTGATTAAAAAAAATAAATGGATTACCTATCTCAACCACGTTTAAAGTCATCTGGAAGATAGGAAAAAAAATTCTAATATTTATTGTACAGGCCAGAAATCTGAGGCCATCCCCAGGTTAAAAAAAAAAATGCATCAATACACTTTGTTTTGCAATTTATTGCATAGGAAATGAGAAAAAATACATAAAATACATATAACTAATTAGTTTTGAAGAAGAATTAGTCACATCAAAGCACTTTGAAGTCATTTCAGACTCAGACTTTGGTTTGGTCAAAGTAACCCACTCTGGCCAATCAGAATCCTAAAACCTTTTGCTTCTCTTTTGAATGGATGTAATTTTGGCATCATTTTGATGAATATTTTGGAATGTTTCCTGTTGAAGAATGAAAGTTTGACCAATAATTGATAAACCGGATGGAATTGTGTGTCTTTGAAGGATGGAATGGTAATTCTCTTTCTTCATAATCCCTTTAACTTGGACCAAGTTAATGCTCATGCTAATGCTATCTGCAGCTAATGCAGCATGCTAATGCTAATGCTATAGCATAAGCCTCTCCAGTCGTATGTTTTAATACTGGTAACACAGATATTGGTAACACTGGTAATACAGAAAGCATAAGCCTCTCCAGTTGTATGTTTTAATATTGGTAACGTTACATGTATGCGGGTTGTATATATATTGGGCTCAAACATGTAAAACCACCAATATGGTCCTTTAAACCTCTTAGCACCATGCAATGATTCTGGGTTAATACTGGTGTTTTAACAGTAAGAGCCAGACATGAAACCCTTCAAACAAATATTCCATGAGGTTCTGGAACGTCTCTTCAGCTGTATGACAGTAAAATTGATCACCAAACATCACAGAGCCAAAGCCTGCCTCAGCTTTTAATTAGCAGCTTTTCCACTAGCTTTTATCAGATTGTGAATTTTTCATAGCAAGTTTCTTTGATCTGTTTTTATATAAAGCTGAAACACGATACTGTTTTTGTTGTTGTTTTTAACTTTATTATAAGCTAAATTGGGACATCTGATTATTTAAGCAAGATGAAACAATGAAAATTCATAGAGTTTAATGAGTTTGACATTATATTCTGGAAAACATTGGGAGCTGTAGTTTTTTTTTTTTTTTTTTTNTTTTTTTTTTTTTTTTTTTTGCTGTCAAAATAATTATTATTTAGAATGAAAAAAATACATTGAGGGTAGTTCATAAAGCGCTGCAATTTAATTCTAGGTATTAAGTAATACTGTGAGGCCTATTTTCTTGTGTTTGAGGTGTAACAGGTGTTGTGACCTGATTGGTTGAATGAGCAGGTGCATCCAAGCATGGATTGGTGGAGAACCAGAGTATTCTCTGGTTCTCCACCAGAGAATATTTAGAGAGTATTTAAACCCCAGCCAGCACGCAAGGGAGACTCTCTCCTTCCTGACTCACAATAATGCATTGTTAATGGATTATAGGAGCTCTAATTACAATGGAAACAATGAGCTTCAGATACCGTAAATGCTCTAATAGTGGCTGGAGCCTTTATTTACCTCAACGGCAGAGACAACCAGGCCTTTATTTCTAATTTTAAGCTATATATAAAAAATGTTTTAATCTCATCTGTGCTCATTTGTTTTGTTAAAGGACCATACCACCCATTTTGCATGTTTGACTTCAATATTCAATTTTCATACGTTATGTTGCTTACAAT
>VXCM01003152.1:8847-52068 GCA_014773175.1 Lucifuga dentata | reverse complement strand
CACCCTGTCCCTGAGAGTGAGCCCAGACACCCTACAGAGGAACCTCATTTCTGCCGCTTGTATCCGTGATCTTGTCCTTTTGATCATTACTCAGAGCTCATGACTATAGGTGAGGATAGGAATGTAGATTGATTGGTAAATTGTGAGCCTCACCTTCTGGCTCAGCTCCCTCTTCACCACGAGGGTCCGGTACAGTGTCCGTAGGACCTCAGACGCTGCACCAATCCATCTATCAATCTCACACTCCATCCTACCCTCACTCGTGAACAAGACCCCAAGATACTTAAACTCCTCCGTCGGAGGGAACAGTCCACCTTTTTCCTACAGAGCACCATGGTCTCAGACTTGGAGGTGCTGATTCTCATCTCAGTCACTTCACACTCAGCCTCAAACCTGCCCTGTGCAGGTCAAAGGTCACTGTCTGATGAAGCCAGCAGAGGAGAGGAGGATGGAGGAAAAAAGGATGGAGGAGAGAAAAGAGGATGGAGGAGAGATCGGGAGGCGACATGTATGAAAAATACAGTAAATGTACTTTTCTAATTGTCAGGCAAACACCATAATGAGAAGAAATCAGCATAAATTGGAGTAATCTTAATCTGAGTAACAGATCTAGATTACACTGAAAAAACTGATTGAGTAGTTGGAATTACATCTCCCAGTGCTTCAAACATTCTAATTTTATTTACTGGTAATTAAAAGAAACTAGAAAAAAATGTCACAGCTCTATTATCATCTCTATTAATTCCAATTAATCAAAAATATTGAGCAGAACAAACTAACATGTTTAAATCAGTAAAATAAGGCTAAATTTTTATATGTAACATCTAAAAGGGGTCAGCATCAGTTTTTCCATGCGTATACACATGGAGCTGTGTTAAATGGGCAGTGGTGCCTAAAGGTCAGANGCATCAGTTTTTCCATGCGTATACACATGGAGCTGTGTTAAATGGGCAGTGGTGCCTAAAGGTCAGAGAAGCTGCTGACCCACAGGTCACCGGTTCAACCCTTGGCCTGGCAGCAGAAATCTGGGCTGGGAAGTGAATGAGAGGCGGAGTCTGTGGTTACCTGGGCATCAGGTGAGAATGATATGAGTCTGTGAGCAGGGTGTTCCTGTAAAAGAGCAGTTAATGCTCAGCTAACTACCCTGAATAAAACAAAGGTTAAAAAACTACACTTAATTTTAATATTTATACTGGATTGATCTACATTTACTCAGAAATATTGAGCCAAACTAACTAAATGTGTTTAAGTTTACTCAGCATAGGTCTGTTTGGACTGACTAAGGAAATTTAAGTGAAATGTACTTAATTTGTTTTAGCTAAAACTACAAATTTAATTTTGCTGAAATTATAAATACTAAATACAGTCAACTTAAAAATATATAGACAAGACTAAATAAACTTATTACGTGCAACCACTTGACATATAAAAATTCAATTCAAAGTAGCATTTTTTTTCAGTGTACGTCACTTTGGCTGTCAGATGAATGGCATGTTGAAGATGGTGCCTTACTGAACACGCATGTTTGTTTGGTTTTGACAGGTTGATTTTGACGATGGGAATTGTCCCACATTTTACAACCAGATCAAAGGCATTCATAATGTCCTGAAGGCCGTGCACGAGCAGTTTCCTGGTAAGAGCTTTGCTTTGAGTTTAGGCTCTTGTTGTTTCTCATAGATATTACACATGTCATCATGTGTGTCACCGTGGATGTGTGTCTCTCCTGACAGACTCTGTGCCCCTACGACAGGCTCCCGTGCTGATGCTTCGCCCTCGTGCCTGGAACATGGTGGAGCACAACATGATGGTAGTGCACGTTTTCTCTGTGTGTTCTGTCACAGGAAGTCACCATGTGTTTCGGTGTTCCAGCATCTATAAAACAGCATTCATTCCACATTAATGACTCATCAGATGAGATCTGATCTGATCTGAGTCACATTAAAGGACCATACCATCCATTTTGCATGTTTGAGCCTAATTCAATTATTTCTTACTAAATACACTAAAAACATCATAAAACACAAACGTAAGAGAAAAAAGTAATGAAGAAGGATTTAACCAGAACAAACAAATTCTGCTGCAGACGCTGCCTGAGTCAGATTAATATCTTTGCAGCTGTGCAGTAATATTTAGATAAGATACTATAAAAGGAGAAGTTTCCTTTTCTCTTATTTTGGTGTATTTTGATGTTTGCAGGTAGACGGGAAGCAGGTTCCTGCACCGCTCTTTGACTTTGGCCTCCTCATGTTCCACTGTGGAAAGACACTTTATGAACAACAGAGTGGCCCGTTTTTCTACCTGTCTAAAGTAACACACACACACACACACACACACACATAATCTCACTGATGATATGAGATTGGTCATGGAAGCTTTCTGGTTCTGATTCTGGTTCTGGTTTTAGGTGGAGGGTTTCATGGAGGCCAGACTGTGGAACAGGATATTTGTCTGGACACAACAGAAGGTCTGTACATCTTAATGCTGTGATCATTGTACCAGAACGAGGAAGTCGTTACTCATTTCCACCTGACTAGATTTTAATATAAGTGATTTTTCATTTTTTATGTGTACAATACAATGTGTATTGTATGTGCATGTGTATTGTATGTGTATTGTATGTGCGTGTAGCTGGGTCTTCCTGTGGGCAGCATTAAGGCCACCGTGCTGATTGAAAACATCTTGGCATCGTTTGAGATGGATGAGATTCTCTATGAACTGAAGGATCATTCAGCAGGACTCAACTGTGGCATCTGGGACTATTCAGCGTCCTTCGTCAGTAAATTTGGTAAGACGAGCCCTTTTAGACGTCCTCAGTCTTCCTCTTTAAGACATTTCTTCAGAAAATATCCTCACCAAATATTCTAATAGGACCCACACCTGATATGACAGATGTTATGAAGCATGGAGATTGATGATGTTTTGAAGAATTTGTTCTGGGAGCAAAAACCCATGTTAGTCAAAAACCACTTAAAATAAGTTTTACTCAGGAAAAATCACATAAAAAAACAAACTTCAGTTTCTCTAAGGTTCAGAGGTCACGTCTGCTTCAGGTCACCGACAGGCATTTCTGCTGCCAGACCGCAGTAAATATGTCAACATGGAGAAGCGGTTTCTTCGGAGCTACATGGACCTGTTGGTGCAGATGTGTCATCAGCGGGGAGCGCTGGCGACAGGAGGCATGGCCGCCATGCTGCTGCCTCAGGACCGCAACAGCGCCTCCTACAAGACGGTGCTGGATACTGTCACCAGGCAGGAACACCTTATTCACAAACCAGAACGTTAGCACAGATTACTAATTACTAAACTAACTAATTAATTACATTTATTTTATATATTTTTGACATTTCCTGTGCAATAAATTGTAAAACAAACACTGCATTAATGATTTTTTAAAAAATCTGGGGTGGCCTCAAGCTTTTGGTATATCTATCTATCTATCTATCTATCTATACTACATGTATATCTATATCTATATCTATATATGTTGTATATGAGATTAGCAGATATGTTGTGTGAAAAGTTGTAATCATTTGTGTAAAGTAGAGGGAAACTCACATGTCTGATGTTTTTCTCTGTCAGGCTAAAGCTGCTGGAGATCCGTGCGGGCGTAGACGGTTTCATGGTGTTTGATCTGGACTTGATCGAGCCCATGCAGAGAGTGAGTCCTGGTTTGAATTCTGATTATTGATTATTCACGGCTCTCTGTACGTATTAACAGATTAACGGTTCTTCCCTCTTTCAGCTCTTTCAGCTCCACACTGCAGGGGATAACCAGCTTCACCAGGTTCGCTCTGATGTCACCGTGACACCTGCTGACCTGCTGTCCATCCCTCAGGTCACTCTTCATATCACTCTGAAAGCTGCAAAATGTTTCAGAACAAAGTGGAAAATGTGCAGAGGACAAATGAAGCAGGAGCAGAACCTGACGTCACCATGAGGACCAAAGTGTTGTTAGAGAATCAAAACCTTTATGGATCATTCTGTGGGGACGTCAGGTATCCATGTCAAAGTTCATAGTAATCTGCCAAAAAAAAAAAAAAAAAANAAAAAAAAAAAAAAAAAAAAGGAGAAAAGAAAAGTCTTTTTAAGTTATCCAGAGTCTCCAAGGATATATTTTATAAGAATATATTTTAATTTGACAAGTTTCTGTGGCAAATTAAATTTGTTTTCTATCTGGAGTATTGGTAATATCTTCTTTAGAAACAGAAATGTGTATGTATAGAAATGTCTGTGTTGCTAATAACTGCATCATGACTGATGGTTTATTGTGCTTTTCCTCAGGGAGGAGTAACACTTCCTGGCCTGAAGCACAACATAGCAGTTGGTGTTCTGTTTATTCAAGCATGGCTGTCAGGTAAGAACACGATACTCAGACACAAAGCCATAAAGCTGAATCAGCAAGACTGATGAAGAACTAGAACAGATGAATGTGTTCTGAAATACAAACAGGTCAGGTGGAAGTATGAAGTATTTCAACATGTATGTAGTGAATCAGATATAAAATTATCATAAATGTAAAAGATAAACTAATAACTTAATAGCTGATCTGTAAGACAAATGGTGAATTATCCCTTTGATTAATGTAGAGTTACCGTACTAATAATATATTTGTCTCTGACTTATATCAAAACAATGGAAGATTATAAGAGACACAATTAAAATAAAAAATAGTGTGAAATATAAAACATACAATATATTTTCATTTGTATTTCATTTCCATACACGCATTTACTGTGTCATAATTAAGTGAAAAACATATGGTATAGTGCAAACTGTTTATTTTTTTTATTTGAATGATTGAATAAATTGTTTTTCACTGTGACATGAATTTTTCATGCCACATTATAATCAAATCACAGTATGGTGAAAAGAAAAAAATAGGAGTTTTTCATTTCACTGTTGTCCAGCAGGGGGCAGCATAGATGTGCCAATACTAAATGGAAAGCCTTCTCACTTCTTTTTCTGAAACAGTTACATTATTAGTGCCAGAATGAAAAAGAAAACACAGTCCAATCACAGCGTGGGGACGGCGCTTAAGGCGTGGTTTGTTCTGAACGCGCATTAAGTGGACCATACCATATGTTTTTCACTTAATTATGACACAGTAAATATGTGTATGGAAATGAAATACAAATGAAAACATGTATTTCACAAATGTGTATTGTATTTCACTCTATTTGTTTTATTTCAATTTTGTTCCTTATAATCTTCCATACAAAACAAGCTTATCTGCATGGAAAGCAAATGAACAGAGCTGTGTTGTGTTGTGTCTGGACGCACTGCAGCACCCCCTGCTGGAGGACCAGCAGATTAATCATCCATCCTGTTAAATTAACATTTGCTGTATTTTAGTCTCATTTTTTATGGCAGGTTCAGAATTTAAAAAATCACACAATATGAACTAAAGACAAAGATTATTTAAAATATCTTGATTCATTCACTTGTATCCATCAGCAGAACAAACATCATTCTGAGCTCTGATGTCATTTTCTTTTTGTACTTTCAGCTAAACTAAACACAGCGTGAAAGATGTGTTCACAGATGTTCACGTGACAAACAGACGTGACATGAAGAATTATCAGCAATCAAGTGAAGAACAGTTTTATTTTGATTTTATTTTTTGGCAGAATACAAATTCCCTAATTTTTCTTTTAGATTTTATTTTTGTTTTTTTTTTTTTCTAAGAAACATGTAGAGAATTGGCAAAAATGTCTAGTAAAGGATTTTTTTTTTTTTCACAGTGAAGTTTTTTTTAGGTGTCAATTAAATAAAAAGCGTAAAATGACTTTAGACTGCAGAGGTTAAAATTGTTTGTGTTTATGGGTTTGCTGAAGTTTTCTGTTTGCAGAATGTGAGTGATCAAATGTTTGTATCTGTCAGTATCTATGTATGTAATCTGTGTAAACCAGGAAACGTGATGTTTCCTGGTTTGAATGTAGAGAGGACGGTGTGTCTGTTTAATCAGACCTTCCTCCGTCATACAGGGCGCCCCCTATAGGCCGACGGTGTGGTGCTCTGAGGTCCACGTTAACGTTGTGCTCTGTTTCCAGGCAAAGGTCATTTTCTCTACAGAGGCCAAGTCGAAGATTCAGCCACGGCAGAGATTTCCAGATCACAGGTGGGTTACATTCCAGATCACAGACGGTTTAGATTCTAGACAAAAGACGGTTTTGATTCCAGATCATAGGTGGGTTTGATTCCATGTCATGAGTGGGTTTGATGCCACATCATGGGTGGGCTTGATTCCACAGCACACATACTTAATTAGCTCACAGCTTGATCACGCATCAAACAGCTTATCAGCTGCTCACAAAGACTCATTTGACTGTTTATTTAACATGCAAGTCACACAAGCATGTGTGTGTGTGTGTGTGTGTGTGTGTGTGCACATACGTCAGGNGCAAGTCACACAAGCATGTGTGTGTGTGTGTGTGTGTGTGTGTGTGTGTGCACATACGTCAGGTGTGGCAGTGGATCCGTCACCGGGCTCGGCTGGAAGATGACAACAGGGTAGTGACCCGGCATTTGGTAACGGAGCTCACCCAACAGCTGACGATGGAGCTCAGCCGTGCTGGTCACTCCGTCAGGTGAGCAGCTGGCACGTGATTGGCTGATGCTCCAGCAGGCTTATAGCAACTGAAGTGGCAAGTTCCTTTAAGTCTTCGGCTTCAGGTGGCAGGTTCTGAGTTAACATGCTGATGTTCCAGAGCACCATTAACCACACGGCTCCATTATAAACATGTTTTGTAGTATGTTCTAAAATACAGTTTTTTCCTGAAACACGCTACAGCCTACTGGGTGTTTTCTGCAGGTCTGCTTAGTGATTGGTGGAGAGGAGAGGTTGGCTGTGATTGGAGGGCTGGAGCACTGAGGAGAGTTTAACCAGGAAAAAAAAAAAAAGAATTTTGATTGTATCACTTATGGTTAAATAGTTATAGGCCAAAATATAAACATGCTTATTACAGCGCCACCATCAGATCGATCACCTACATCATTTAATCACGTCTTCCTCTCGACATTTTCTATATGTCTCTTAGATTTCATCAAATCCCTCCATAGCTTTTGAGGAATCTTGCTAACAAACAAACCAATAAACAGCAGTGATCACATGACCTCCTTGGCAGAGGTAATTAAAAGTGACAAAGCAGCTCCAAGTGCACTTACATCTGATCAGCTGTGTGACATCATCAGTAAGTGACGCCGCTTCAGCCGATGCTTGAGGAGCAAGGATGTTTCATCTCTCCTGAAATGAAATAAGAGTTGGAACGCCCCCCATGTCTCTTGTCAGATGCAGGTCACATTAAAGGCTTTACGTGATAATACATGTTAGGTGCCTGTATTTAATGTTCGCTCTGACCTCTATGTGCTTTAGGACTAAACAGAAACTACAGACGGCTGCAGACATGTTCCTGGAAGTGGTCCAGAAGAGAGATTTCCCAGAATTCATCACCACCTACCTGAACCAGGACCATACCTTCCTCAGCTCGCAGCATGAGGGTCAAACAAATTCTCTGGACCAAACTGAGCACCTCCCCAAACTGTGACGGAGCAGCTTCACCTTCTGATTCACATCAACGTGAACATTGTTAACTCACCTTCTATCACCTCTGCAGGCTGAATACTCCCCAACATCTTCTCCTGGGACCATATTTCCTGGCAGAGACATACGTTTTCTTCTCTGCAGCTCCGTGTTGGATCAGTTAAATAAAGTTACTCTGACACAAAACCTAACAGACGCGTTTGCTGTGGTGGATTATTTATCTGAAGCATGTTTCAAGTCTCTACAATTTGATTTTTATAGCGTACTGCAACAAAATGAAACCAATGGCAGTCTGGAAGGTAGGAAAAACAATTCTGAAATTTAACACTTAACTCATATATTTTGGGAAATGGTTGTCAGTAATGAACATGTATGTGGATTATATATATTGGGCTCAAACATGCAAAATCGCCAGTATGGTCCTTTAACAACTTCTGCATTCAGCTGCTCTCTGACAATCTGTTTCTAGCTTCATATGAAGATTTAATCTGAGGAAGTTTTTTTCTTTCCTCATATGAAGATTTACTCTGTGCTGAATAAATAATCTATCACAGAGAAAAAAAAATTTACTTTTTGTTTGTTTGAAGTTGCTTAATTTAACTAATGCAACATGGAGCTGCACAGAGGAAAATGTATGTCCTAATTTATGGAGAGACTTTTAATATGGAGTGTAATGTCTTAATAAATGTCTAAATGTCTTAATCTAATCCACAGGATGGGGAAATGTGGGAATGTGGTGTCATCCAAGTGTTTAGGAAATAATAAGGGAGCTGCGGAATGTAAGGAAAACTGCCAAAACCATATATTTTTAATAAAAGACAAACGTTGCGAAAATGTTTTCCCTGTTGCTCGACTTTTCGGAGATCCTGAATTCATATTCAGGTCTGGCAGGAAGGTTAATCAACAGCAGATCCTGTCACTCTGGTGTTGATTAACCTTCCTGGCAGGCTTGGAAGCTATTGTAGCTAAAATGACTTTCAGACGTTTACTATCTGGAACTGTATTAATCAACAAAGGTGAGACATGACGTATGAATTATAAATTGATGGTTGTGATTCTGACAGGCCTGCCTGGCTTTTATTTGGTTATATGACGTGTGGTGTTTGTTTGGAAACCTGACCTTAGCGTAGCTTAGCTTAGCATCCTTTTAGCACTGCAACCGTCAGCCTCTTTCTCTTTCAGACATAGTTATTGAATTAATCATTTATTTTGTATTAATCACAGCAACGTTTGTATTCTTGTACTCGGTTCTGGTCGTGGACAGATCACAGCAGCTTTATTGTTTAAATGTTGCTGGAAAAGCCGCACCGGAAGATTTATTTCATAATTTAACGTTGTTTTTTATGATCGCGTTACTCAAAGACCCGATGATCTTAAACTCTAAACATTTATTCTACCGGGGTCACGTGTTTACTGATAACAAGTAATAAAATATCGCACAATTTATTTTGAATTAGGTTAATTTATAATAAGCAAAAATTTAAAAAAAAGAACAGAACGTTTTATTGGTTGCAGATTACATCTATTCAGACTCGACAGTTGTGCAGTGAAATGCAAAGAAAGGCTGTTAAAAAAGGAAAAATATATCATACAAATGTGTATTTACACAACATATAATAGCTCTATACAAAAAGGAGAAATAAAAATAGTAGAAACTATTTGCAGAAATTTGCATTTATAGCAAATTTATGTAATGTAATTGTACATGTGCAAAAGAGTTATACAGTATACAGGTAGTTTGCTCTTTTTGCAGGAATGTCCTGCTCACACACACACATGCACACACACACACCTGGAAGCTTCCAGTACAACCACAGACTCTCTGCTGCCTCTCAGCAGCTCCACTGGAGCATTTGGGGATTAGCTGTCCTGCTCAAGAGCACCTCAATGGTAATAATGAGGGAAGGGCAAGCGTTGCTCATTCACGTCCCCAACCCAGATTTCTCCTGCCAGTCCAAGGATTTGTACCAGCAACCCTTCAGTCACAAGCTTCTCTGAGCTTTAGGCTTCTGCCTGCCCCTGTATGTAAAACTGAGTCTGTGTGACTTTTAACCTGAAATCCACAGAAGTCTGAATCATCATATCAATATCACATCAATATATCAATATCACAGTCACATATATATATCAGTATGTCAGTGATATCAAAATGCTGCAGAATGAAGTCAATGCTGGTTGTTGTGAGCCGTGCAGATTCTGAGACTGAGACTCTTGAAATGACCAAAGAAATGTGAAAGAGCTTATANAAAAAAAAAAAAAAAAAAAAAATAGGAGCATTTTTTTCATTTCATTTTGTTTTATTGTTATTTTTGGTTTATAATCATTTATTTGTATGTTAGCAGCCACTTCAATTTTGTTATTCTTTGTATGTGAAAAAGTGGTGAGGCTGTATATTCAGTGCTGTTTAAAATCAATAACTATATTGTTCAAAAAAAAAAAATGCTGCAGAATGAATGATTTGTTCTTCTCATGTCACTGGTCATTAGAGATACTGAGACATGCAATTATAAACATGTTAAGTTTTGAATTGTTATGACTGTTGGTGAATATCTGTGTTTTTGTAGTTGGATGCAGGTCTGCATTTACGAGCTCCAAACCAGACGTCAACAACCCCAACTGGCTAAGAGTGGGACTTGCTTTTGGCACCAGTGCTTTCCTCTGGGCGCTGGTACGTACACACAACCACCTCACACACTCACCTGCTATGTGAAGGACATGCAGAGACAGACCAAACTTCATTCATAAACTCAGCATCGAGTTTATGAATGATAAGTATATTTAAATAAATATGTGATAATTACTTAATCCGCCATGCAGTAGATATCAATACGTCTCTAATTCCTTCATATACACAGTGGAGGCTAGCAATTAGCATTAATCAGCAGCGGCTAATAGTCAAAGTAAAATTATTGTAAATGATTCATGAAGTTTGACTTTAAAGGAAACAGATAATATGTGTATTCACAAAAGGAATAAGATAAAGAAAACCGTCAGTTTCATCTGTGTTCAGGAGAAAAATAGCACGGCCATGCATTTAGCTTAGCTTAGCTTAGCACAAGCAGCGGAAGCAGATGGAAACGGGTTGATTCTATAAAACAATAAAAATACAACTTCCACCAACATAAAAAGATGATCTAACAAGCTGATCACCATGATAACCTCACTGAGGACAAAACCTGTGAGCTGTTTCATCGCAAACGGTTTCATAACGGCTTCCCTTTTCTACTGCAACATAATTAGAAAATTTCATGGCTATGGATCGGCTGAGTTTCCCTCTGCTCCAAGTGTTTGTGCTATGCTAGGCTAACAGTTTCCATCTGCTCCCAGTGTTTGTGCTATGCTAGGCTAACAGTTTCCATCTGCTCCGTGTTTGTGCTATGCTAGGCTAAACATGTCTCGCTGTCAGTTCTGGTAAAACAGAAAATGAAAGTATTTAAAAATATTTAAGTTTTCCTTTTGGTGAAGCTGGAAGGATGAAGAAAAGGACAGTATGTGGTGTTAGCAGATGCTGTGCTCGCTGTGCTCATTCTGCTTCAGTTTGTCCGTGGTCAGTTCATATCCCACAGTTTTTCCTGCTGTTTATGAGGCGTTGTTTGTCATTCTGTTTTAATTTTTTGAATAACTCCACTTCAGATTAAATTGTTGTGCGTTTTTTTTTTGTGATTGTATGAAGAATGTTGGGACTGTTTGTCCTCCACCTGTAGCTCTTCAAGCAGCACAGCACAGATGTACACGAATACAAAGTGAGGAACGGCCTGGAATAAAGAATAATTAACCCACGAGTGAGTGTCTCGTCAATAAATAACCTGTCTGATGTATTATATCTGAGTGATTAGAAATAAAATCTGATGGTTTTTAATTTTGTGTTCTTTGCAGCTCCTGTTTGTCATGGAGGCTAATCCTGCAGTTTCACCTGTTCTTCCCCTTTGTTCCTGATCTCACTCTGGATTCTGTAGAAAATAAAAATGTGAACCAAACACCCGCTGTCGTCATGTCATTCATATAAATTCGTGTGTTCTGGATATCAGAAATAGATCACTGATGTTATTGATTTCTGAGTTTAATATCTGAGATGTGTGCGTTTGACAGATGCTCATTGGGTGTTGATCAAATTATCACATTCACTAGCTTCCAAATAGTCTTTTTTTTTTTTTTTTTTNTTTTTTTTTTTTTTTTTTTGGCAGCCCACTATCAATGACTAGATATTTGCTAATAAAATCCCTGATGCAATATCCCAATTCTCTCTTGATATTTGGAAGTTTTGGTATTTGACCTGTTTTGCCATCGACAAAGCTTACTTAGGTTTTATCTGTATTAGCTTAGCCTAGTATTAAAATTACACTACTGCATGGAGAATGACATTTCCCAGAACTTTCTCATGCTCATAAAGTCTAGAATCTGCTGAGGAAAGATCAGTAATAAAAAGTTTTACTGGACCAACTGTGGCAAAAAGAAATCCATTACAATTTCTAATTTTATACAGTAAACATTACTAATCACATATGCATGAGAGAAATTCCTGCTTTAACTGAGGTAACAGTAAAACCTGCAATAAGTGATATTTTTGGTATTAGCATTGAATAAAAGTTTTTGTATTAATGTGCAGAATTCAGACAATTATCTGCAAACAACGATTTCAGCTCATTTTAGTTTATCTGGACAGCAAATTTCACCCTGATGATGAATTAGAATTTTTTTCTCAGGAATATAAAGTTAATATTAGAGATATATTAGAGATTGGATTATTACAGATTGGACCAAAAAGCTAAAAGGAGAAAGAATGTTCGGACAACAATCAGGGAGATGTTCATGCTGGATATGTATGTAGGCACGTTTGCTAACATGTTAACCAAACAAATAAATAAATCCACGTCTCTGGTAATCCCCACCTGAAGTTTTTTGCATTTCCCCCCTTAAATGACAGGTTTTCTACCCTTTTTTTTTTTTTTNTGAAGATGTAAATGGTAAAAAGCCACATGGAATCAGATATTCTCAGATCCGTTTTGGGCCACTTGCACGTGGAAATAAATCGGATACGTATCGGATATCCGCCAATGAGAGTGCTCTAAATACAAAGATCAGAATTTCCTTCACATTCCAACTCCTACATAACTACTCATACTCCACCTTATCTGCATATGAATGATGTAAGCATCAATATGACCACTCTATAAACAAAAATGGACATGCTATAGATATACTGATGTGTTTGTATTAGTGTGTGATAACAGGCTCCATTACTGCGCCACAGTCCAACTCCACCCACTTCTACACCCTGATGACATGACCAAACCATGGAGCTATTTCTACATTCTGATGACATGACCAAATCACGGATCCACTTCTACATCCTGATCACATGACTGATTACATTCTCTCTGCATGTGAAAGTTGCTAACCAGCTGATCATGTCTAATAGTTCCCTCGTCTTCATCCATTGAAGCGTTTTGTTTATATCCATCTCAGAAATGCGTGCAGGCGTAGCCACATCTGGGCTGCTAAAAGGTCAAAGCCTGTAAATACAGGTATCAGATATGAGCTGCTTAAAACAGAAAATGTAAATACGCTGAACAAAAAAGCAGATATAAGCAACAGATTGGAATTGGCATCAAGACTTGGAGTGTAAATCCAGAAGCCGCTCAGGCTGGCTGGAGGTCTCAGCCTAGAGATCCCTTGATGTGACCCATGCAGACCTCTGAGACATTTTATGACACATACAAATAAACTCGACTTTACTCCAGGTGTGTTTCAAAGCTCTTCTTGATCGCTTCTCGCTCCCTAATCCTCACATCACCTTCACATCTAGTCTGCTATCTTGAAGGGCATTCCAGAGCTTTTATTTCTGCTGTGAGGAGCTTCTTCAGCTCAACATGCATCTCAAATCACTCCAGACTATTTGAATTCACATTTTTCTTTTTTTATAATACATACTTCAATAAAATCTACTTCAATACATTGACAGAACAAGAAGAAAATAGTACATTATACTTCAAATGATGAGCACACCTTTAGTTCTTTTATGTTAAAACACAAACATCCTTTCACTCCCTTTGTTAAACAGTAAAAAGACGAGACGCGTCTGACGGATCTGTGGAGTAACAGACAAACAAAAGATGAATTCAAACTACTTCTGTAATAAGATATACACCAGCTGAGTATCAAAAATGCTTTTTACATTTCCTTTTGTTGCTTTTTATATTACATTGATTACAAAAAGGATTTTTAATTTACAATCTAAGGCTGCTCGTCTGTTCTGAGAGGATGAGACCTTTGATCCAGGGAAAGCGAGCGTCTCCCTGGAGACCAGCGTCAGGGTGACATCACATTTGGCCTGGGCCTATCACAGAGCCGGTCCGCCCTGTAGAAGAACATGACCTCACCAGTGTCCACAGTCACTCCCCCCCATAGCTGAGCTCTCAGGACGGCGGGGCATCTGTTGATGCTGATGTAGGGCTGCGCTGGAGTGGCTCTGCAGGGACTGAAGAGGTGGGAGGAGCCTCTGCTGTAGGGTCTGACTGTGTTGCTTCGGGCTGATTGCTGGAGGGCGTTGGGGGCTGGATGGGTGTTTTGGATGGGGCAGGGTGCGTTTGGACAGAGAGCTGGGGCAGCGGCTGGACGACTGCTGCGGGTTTAGCCAGGATGAGCTGCGGCGTCAGCCTGCCTGCCGTTAGCTGGACCGTAGCGGTGGACTTGGTGCCAGCTTGCGCTACCTGTGTAGCTATGTGTTTGCCATGGAGGAACTGCGTAACCTGAGCAGTTGGGTTGGTCTGCATGAGTGTGGTCAGCTGGTTGGCCGGGATGGTGATGATGGTGATCTTCTCTCCAGCTTTGGAGCCAGCAGGCAGAACAGTGGGCAGTGCTTGGATCACCAGCTTGGGCGTAGCGGAGCTGTTAGCTACGCTGAGGATGGAAGAGGAGTTTAACGTTACCTGACCCAGTGAGTTGGTCATGACCACGGGCATGGCTCTGATGGGCCTGCAGACAAACCACAAACATAAGACATTACAGCCTGACAATCAGAGTCACGCTGCCTGTACCATACCGACCGCAGGGTCACGCTGGCCGGAAGTTCTGCCAAAGCTGACATGCACCTCACCAGAACTGCCTCTACACTTTTGAACAACACATGCTGCATTCATTGTACAATGGATAGAAAATGAATTCACCCCATTTAACAATTCTGACATTTTGTTAACCTAAAGTCTTGAATGAAAATGCAACAAATCCATATTTTTCCTACTAATCTGCACACAATATTAACAGTTTCAAAATGAAAAACAAAATAGTTCTAAAAGGTTTCGTGCATTAATTAAAAATAAACAACTGTGATATCTAGGTTAGATAAGTATGCACCCCTTTTAATAGTGTGTCACTTAAAGTATCTCAGGAACAACCTCCTGCCTTCAAATTGTCTTCTAGATCACATGATAAGTTGATTGTCCAACACCTGTTTGGAATCACAGCAATTACGCTGAGAATTTAAATGAAAGCAGCTGATTGCTTCTTCAGACTGTATGTGAAGTCAAACACAAAGACAGCAGCACAGGTTCAAAGACCTTCCAAAACAAGTCCGTCACCATGGCAACACTTAACTCAGGGCTGCAGAACCTTGCCCAACTTTTTAAGGGGTTGTTTTCTTTGACTTTTCCCAGTCAGAATTCTAAGTGCAAGTCGATCACAGCGTTAAACTTCGGAAAGTTGGGCAAGGTTCCAACCCTAAGTTCAGTATTGATGTCAGTTCAACATGGCTGTTCACAGCAGAAACAGTAACTTCTCTGTTTTTACAGAATTGTAGAAATCCTGTGAGTCTGGTTGGAATGACACGTGGCGAGCATTCGCTAACTTTATGAAAAGAGGTCAGACGGAGTACAGACCTGCTGGTGGCGGCGTTGCTGGGGATGACTGTGACATATGTCTGCTGAGGCTGGCTGCTAGCAGGGGAGCCGGAGCCCAGGCTGGCAGGGTCCTGCTGGTGAGCCAGGTGATGGCTTGACATCACGCCTTCGCTGTCCTCCCCCTCCTCCTCCTCATCGATCACACGAATGTTCTTGGGCATGTCTTTAAACTGGTACGCCAGCCGCTGCCCCTCCACCTTGGCCAGGATGCCCCGCTGGTAGTAATACCTACGCACACGTAGGAGTATGTTTCACTTACTGCCTCTCTAGCTTAATTTCATATTTGTAAGAGAGAAAGCGGCATCATTAATCGCTATGGTAACAGAGACGGTGCTGGTTGGTGTGACTGGTTGGCAGACTGACAGGTGATGCAGGATGAGGCTGACCTGAGGGCTCGGCCCATGGTTTCATAGTTCATGTCAGGTTTGTTCTTGTGTTTGCCCCACAGCTTAGACACGGCTTTGGAGTCCACCAGTTTGAAGATTCCCTTCTCCCTCTGCATCCACTTGATGTACCTGGGACAGGTGTTCTTATCCTGCAGCAGCTCCAGCAGGAACTCCCACAGGTAGGTGGTGTTACCTGGAGGACACAAACCGCATCAGAACAGTCTGATATCACAGAGGAACATATGTTTGATTTATGTTTGGTCGGCAAACAAAAACGTGTCGTCAGCATTTCAAACACATTTTTATTTTGGAAAATAACACTAAATGCCTTCATCTAGATGCAACAACACTTCTTAAAGGACCATATCAGTGGATTTGCATGTTTGAACCCAATAAAATATATCCCTCATACATTTTTACGATACTGACAACCATTTTCCAAAAACATCCTACCGGTAAATATTAGAATTGTTTTTCTCTACCTTCCAGGCTGCCGTTGATTTCAGTTCATTCCAGTACAACATAAAAATCAATTTGTAGAGACTTGAAACGTGTTTGAGATAAATAATCCATCACAGCAAACACGACGTCTATTAAATGTTTTGTTGAAGTTACTTAATTTAACCGATCCAACACAAAGCTTCATGGAAGAAAACGTATCTCTCCACCAGAGAAAATAGTCCCAGGAGAAAACGGCTTTTGCATAGAAATTAAAATGAGCGTCTGTTCTACATTCAGACGTACATGTCAGCAGGTCAAATGCTGAATTTTTAAGGTCTTTGTATCACCTGAACATTTGATGAGGTGATTTGGCAAAACAACAGGAAAACTAAATACCTGCACTGATAGCAACATGGTGCAAAAATACAAGTGAGCGATAAACTCACTTTTTCATGTTCTCCTATAAGAACATCAGCCTATCAGGAGAGAGAGATAAGGTCACCTGCTGTCGTTTTCACGCCGCTCATCTCCTTGTGTACAGCAGTTGCTGTTTAGTGGCTTTGCTGTTGTTGGTTTTTACAAATATCAAATTTACCTGAGTTCAGCCTTAAAATGACTAATTTAAAATATAAAAATGTATTTGTTGTTGTCCTCAGCTGATAAATCTCTCATTTTGTACTAAACAACAGTCAAAGTAGTGTGTAATGTGTATCATGTAGTGTATAAGGTGTAGTGTGTGTAGTGTGTATTGTGATGCACCTTTTCCTTCTCTTGGTCGCTTCTTGATTCCTAAATCAAAGGAACCGTTGGATGCAGGCTGTTGTGTCTTGGGCTTCCGTCCACCTATGTTCAAAACAAACAAACAAACACACACACACACACACACAATAGTAAGATCCAAACACCTAATCAGACTGATGATTTGATAGTACAATATATGTTTCTTTCGTGTATTTGTGTAGTTTGTGTATTTCATGGTGATGTGTCATACAGACTTTAGTCTGTGTGGCTTTTCAAAATCAAAGCAAAAAAAAAAAAAAAAAAAAANAAAAAAAAAAAAAGTGACTGTGAGAAGTGAAACCTTCTGTCACTGCTACACTGATCAGCAGTGAATGAATGAGGAAACGAATGAGTGAATGAATGAATGTTATCTATTTGAAAGCTGACAGCTCATCAGGTATAAACACACGTTATGTTTCACACACTGTTGCTGTGGACAAAGCTCAGTATTTTTCATTCGTGGACACTGCTCTGTGTAGTTGTTTCAGCACAAGACTGAGCTCATATAGTGAGAGAATGCTTCAAGTGAGATTCAGAGCACTCCATGATCACCTGTACACTGAATGGAAGACTGGCTCCTATTGGATTACAAAACATTTGAAAAATGTTTGTGTTTTGTTTTTTTGTTGCAGATCAAGAAAAGACTGGTGTGTATATTGGTGTGTATTTGTGTTTATCAACGTGTCTCTGTGTGCATGAGGTGTATGAATGTATTTAAGTGTACATCAGTTTGTATCAGTTTGCATCAGCGTGTATGATCATGTATCAGTTTGTATCAATGTTTATGATCATGTATTGGTATCAGCAGGTATTGGTTTGTATGGGTGTGTATGATTGTGTATCGGTTTGTATGGGTGTGTATGATCGTGTATTAGTTTGTATCAGTGTATATGACAGTGTATCAGTGTGTATGATCGTGTATAAATTTGTATGGGTGTGTATCGGTTTGTATGGGTGTGTGTATGATCGTGTATTAGTTTGTATGGGTGTGTATGATCGTGTATTAGTTTGTATGGGTGTGTATGATCGTGTATTAGTTTGTATCAGTGTATATGACAGTGTATCAGTGTGTATGATCGTGTATCAATTTGTATGGGTGTGTATGGTCATGTACTGGTTTGTATCAGTGTTTATAATCGCATATCAGTTTGTACGATCGTGTATCGATTTGTAGGGGTGTGTATGGTCGTGTATAATCATGTATCGGTCTTTATGGGTGTGTGAGATCTTGTATTGGTTTGTATCAGTGTTTATAATCGCATATCAGTTTGTATGATCGTGTATTGGTTTTTATGGGTGTGTATGATCTTATATCGGTTTGTATCAGTGTTTATAATCGCATATCAGTTTGTATCAGCGTGTATCGTTTGTATGGGTGTGTATGATCGTGTATCGTTTGCATGGGTGTGTCACTGACCTCCTCTCTTCTTCTTAGCAGCAGGTTCACACTCTGTGGGGATGGGGAATGGATCCTCCTCTATGGGCCCACACTCTGTGGAAACCTCCACCACAGTCTCCATCATCACATCCTCTGCTGGCTCAAACAAAACACAGTATGGAAGTGAAACCACTGAGATAAACAGCAGCACTGCATTATGGGATCATTCTTCATGAAGACGCCCATCATTCCTCAACACAGCTGTAGAAGCATACGAGGATGAACACACGGAATGATCAGTCATGTAAACAGTATTGAGGTGACGTGAGGTGCCGAGGCTTTGAAGCATGTGTCGAGTAGTCAAGGAAGTTTTCCATGAAGCGCATATTGAGGCGTGTTTTGTATTAGATGAATGACATAATCAATGATGTCTGAAGCCTCGTTGCACTCCCATACCATGTGACTAGTTTGGAAAGTGCTTCCTATCCTGCTCCAAGATTTGTCTTGTGTATATAAGGCTACTGAAAATGATGGCATTACCCTTTTTGGTTAAGAAAATCAGTGGTCATTTGACATCAATTTACAACATTTTCACTGCTTAGTCATTTCACAATGATTCACTATTACCTTATTATAAAAAACATTTAACTAAAGAACTTTGTACACGTTTAATCTACTACTTATAAAGGGTTTGAGATTTAATACACATTCATGTTTTGAATGATCGTTTCTATATTCTGAAGCAGTGACATGTCTTGCTAAATACATGAAACCAGCACAGAGGAAAAAAGATGCTTAAGTGACTTATCAAAAGCTCAACCCTACATTCTGAAATGAAAGTATTCTTCAAAGATGCTCTGCCAGTGTCTATGAACAGTGTTAGCTTAGCCCCTATGCTAACTTCAACTCAGTTCTTTTCCTCAAACACTTCAGAGCGTATTTAAGCCTGATGACAGTGTTTCCCATAGGCTGCAAATTTACTTGTGGCAGTAGGCAGGCACACTGTGTATCCAAGCCCCCCCNCATAATCCTATTCTATTCTATCACCCCCCACCCCCCTACTTTCCAAAATGGACAACTGTGCAATAAGAGCTTCCAACAAAAGTTTAGCATGGCTATTTGGCATTAAAAGTTCAAAGTAAAAGCAAAAAACACGCAGCTCTAGTTGAAAATGGCCACTACAGGCTGTATACTACTGGTTGCTAGGCAACCACAATAACATAATGAGTGTGTTTTCATTCGACATCAGTGGAGTTTTAAAGAAAAGCTACAGAAACTAATTTTCTGACTTAAAATGACACACTGGTGACACGACTGAGTTTGTGGTTTCAACAAGAGCCATCCTCCAACTTTTTAAAGTAGAATTTTCCATCTAAAAGTCTGATTTTTTTTCCCTTCTCCATAATTAGTGAGCATATAATGTTAGCAACAGGAAGTGGTGGGGAAACAAAAACATTAGCATAGCCTTAGGAAGTGAAAAAACAGATGTGTTAATGGTGTTAACTTTTCTTGATCTGTTTTTCACTTCAGCATGTGAATGCACCACAAGGTTGTCAGATCACTACGCAAGTTTAGCTGTACTGAAACGCTAAAATTACGTGACTTCAAAAAACCGCTAATAGACGAATTGTTCGCTGTGATGGATAACTGATCCCAGGAATGTTTCAAGTCTCTGAAAGTTGATTTTAACAGCGTACCGGAATGAACTGAAACCAGTGGCGGTCTGGAAGGTAGGAAAAACAACAATTAAATTCACCGTTTCAGTTGTATTTTTGGAAAATGCTTGCTTGTAATATAAAGTGTATGCAAATCGTATGTATTGGGTTCAAACATGCGAATGGCCGGTATGGTCCTTTTAACATCAAACAGGTCCACATGCTAATATTCATCTGAATAAAGAGGACACTTTCACAGCTAGTTTACCTGTGTTACGCTCGCTGTGGAGGCCACCAGGTGACTCCATGTGGAGAAGAGCTTCAGCTGCCTCAAAGGTTTTGTCAAAACACACCATGTTATGTCCTGACATCTCCACTGTTACAGAGAGAGAGACAAACACAAAAATACATAAATTTACTGAGACCTGACATGTTGAACCACATAAAAACAAGATCTTACATTAACAGCTGAACTCTAAGGCTGACTTCCTGGTTTGAGGTTGATTGTGACAGTCAGTCCCTCCCTTCCTGTTTTCTGTTAAACTAGGTACATTGTCTTCCTGCCAGCAGAGGGTGGTGTTCTGCAGCTAAACATTTCATCATAAAGCTTATAGATATCAAATCATGTGTTCTAACAATGACAAAACAGCTACAAGATCCACAAACTAACAAATACAAACCAGAGAGTTACCCAGTGATGAAATTATACAACGTTACAAAAAAATTCTGCTGTGGGGCTCCAACAGTCATTATTGTTTAGAAGAGCTATGCCTTTACTGTTGTGCTGATATGATGTGGAAAGAAAGAAACTCCATGTCACATGGTAAGAACCTTCTAATGGATGAGCTAAGTCTTTTTTTTTTAAAGGACTACACTAGCCATTTTGATGTTTGAGCCTAAAATATTCGATATTCATACACGTAATGTTACTGACAATCATTTCCCAAAGCATACTACTGGAATGGTGAATTAAAAATGTTTTTCCTACCTTCCAGACCACCAGGTTTCAGTTCATTCTGGTACGCTAATAAAATCAACTTGTTGAGAGTTGAAACGTTCTTGGGATAGGTAATCCATCATCACCAACAAGACGTGTACTCAGATTTTTTTTTTAGAAGTTACATAATTTTTGTGTTTAAACACAATAAAAAGCACAGTGAATGTATGTCTCCACCAGGGAATATAGTCCCAAAAGAAGACCTGCGTTTATGGAAAAATTTAAAGGACCGTGACTTCATAAGGCTGTGTAACTATTAGCAGGAGAAACATGGATTTTTAAGGTGGGTGTATCACTTGAATATTTGATTTTGAAAGATTAAGAGATTTTGCAAAATATCAGGAAAGCTGAAATACAGTTTTATCCTTTGGGAAATGATTGTCAGTAACGTAACATGTATGAAAACTGAAAATATTAGGCTCAAACATGCAAAATGGCCAATATGGTCCTTTTATAGAACTTATCAAAAATGAAACCCTGTTAAAATCACTTTCATTCCCACTTAGCCGGTTCATTTTTAACTGCTTTCCAGTAAGTTTCATCAATCGGTATGATAGCAAAATCTAGAAGAAAGTCCCAGTTGAAATGAAGCAGAATCATTATTTTGGTTTTTTTTTTTTTTTTTTAAAAAACAAGCTTCATCTCAAATACAATTCAGAGAAGTCAGCCTCACCAGTCTCAGCCACTTCGGTGATCACCTCCTGCTCCTCAGCTACATCCTGCATCAGGTAGGTCTCGTTGTCGTAGACTAGGACCTGCGCTGCATAGCACTGCTCCACCTGAGCGCTGGGCACCTCCTCCACAATAACAGCCGGACACTCCTCCTCCTGCAGCACAACACCCTCATCCTCCTCCAGATCTTCTTCCACCTCCTCCCCAATGATCACAGCCTCCACCTCCTGCTGCACCACCTCCTCCTCCTCCTCCTCATCAGCAGGCTGCTGCTTGATTAAAACACATCAGGAAAATAAAGATAATGACAAAGATAATAAAATAACACAACACCTACAAAAACTGTGTTGTAATCTAACTTTCAGCAAATGACATCAGCACTGCAGCAACAGCAAAAACTGGAAAAATGACTTCAAGTTTCCAGAAGCTAATCCGACCTCGGCAGAATTCCTCAAAAGACCTCATGTACCATCTCCGCTGATTCCCTACTTCTTTTGCCTTTGTAACATAAGTAAAACATTGATCTCCTCAAATGGGCACCATCTTTGTTTACATTGTTGAGTGACATCACTAGCAGTTATTAAGGTGTTCCCATGCTGACCAGGGATGATTTACTGTATGTTAAACCTATGTTAAACCTCCAGACTGATGTAAATCATGCAAGCAAGCAACACCGTGATCAACACCGATTGCATAACAACAGTGTGCACAAGCTTACACGTTGTTAAAGGACCATACCACCCATTTTGCATGTTTGAGCCTAATACATTCAATTTTCATACATGTTACATTACTGACAATCATTTCCCAAAGGATAAAACCATATTTCAGTTTCCTCATATTTTGCAAAATCTCTTAATCATTCAAAATCAAATATTCAAGTGATACACCCACCTTAAAAATCCATGTTTCTCCTGCTAATAGTTACACAGCCTTATGAAGTCACGGTCCTTTAAATTTTTCCATAAACGCAGGTCTTCTTTTGGGACTATATTCCCTGGTGGAGACATACATTCACTCTGCGCTTTTGTAAACGCTAAAATTACGTAACTTCTAAACAAAAACCTGATTACATGTCTTGTTCATGATGATGGATTACCTATCCCAAGAACATTTCAAGTATCAACAAGTTGATTTTATTAGCGTACCAGAATGAACTGAAACCAATGGAGGTCTGGAAGGTATGAAAAACATTTTCCTTCGGGAAATGATTGTCATATGAAAATAGAATATATTAGGCTCAAACATGCAAAGTGGGTGGTATAGTCCTTTAATGTCAAGTATAATCCTGAAATGAGCCCGAGCTCGGGACATGTCACTGTGGATTACACTATGATTAGATGCTACAATTACACATGAAGCGTGCATCACCAATGTAGGTGATGCACAACTCAATCACATGTGAGTTGTGCATCACCTATACTGGAACAACTTCCGCCACACAAACAGGAAATACATGTACACGTGGAAGTGCACATTTCCATGCTCACTACATTCTGATGATTCCTCAGTGCTCTGGTTCAAGCAACAATACGGGTAAGATGTTTACTGTGTTTCTGTGAACATACATGATGTGTTGTATAATCAGTCACCAAGTGAGGAAACACCTGCGGAGGTGTTTTACTGACTGTAGTGTTTACATGCTTCAATTAATCAATTTAAAATAACATAATCTAGATCTATTACTCAGTAAGATTATTCTGATTTATGCTGATTTTAATGTAATGATGGTGTTTACATGTTTAGAAGAAGCTAATTTATCGCCTTTGTGTGGGTTTTAATGTGCATGTAACCATAGCGGGACAACAGCAGTGTTAAACGACACTCTGCAGAGCCAGACCGGTGGAACTTATCATTCATTATACCAGCAGAACTTCTAGATCAAACAAAGTCAAATTTACCCGTACAGCAGGTAATATATGTAATAAATAAAATACAGCACATTAAAAAATAATACCCCACAGTTAAATATTTTCATTTGGATCCAATCATTGAACTGACAGCCTGCAGGGTCGCTACAGCCTGTGATTGGTTTATCAAGTAAATTCTGAGTCACCATGCTACTTTCCTCCACTCTCAGCAAACATCAGCATCACCACACAGTTTCACTGTTGTGGAATTAAACAGCTTTACCTGATGGGGCTCCTCCATGACTGTGACATACTCCACCATGTTCCCTCCACCGTCTGACACCACCACAGAGGTCATCACTCATTCCTGCCACCAGACAGCAAACACGGGTCCGAATGAAGACAGACAGAGACAGTTATCTAAGTAGCTCTTTATTGAAACAGCTACACTTTGGACATGCTCATGATGCTGTGAGTAGGATGAAGACTGAGCAGACAGAAAAAGCTCATAAACTGGATGTTTCACAGAGAAAAGCGCTCTATAAATAAAAATATATTCTAAAAGTTCTGCTTAGCGTTTGGAGGCTCCGCGGTGAAGTAAGGCAGCAAATATTCTATGTTTCACTAAAGGAACTTGCCAGATATTTTATCTTGACGTAGAAGTAAAGTACAGAAAATTAGGCCGTAAATGGAACACCTGGCAAAAACAGCCACGGGAGACACTCCGACTGCTGCCTAAACGTCAGAGAAGCTGCTGAAAGTGATGAAGAGTGAGGATAAAGTGAATGTGCTGGGTGTTTACAGTGAGCGGGCTGGATTTGTGTGTGTGTGTGTGCGTGCTGTAGCTTCCCTGGACAAACTCAGGCTAAACACACAAGCTAACACCGAGCAACAATTCAACTGAGCGCCTCACACCGCTTCATGATCGGTAAAGCCACATAACTCATGTAATAACAACTCATTCAGTAAAAATGTACTTTAAAAAAAATAATAATTTGCCCACAACTTAACGCTAGCTAACACCCAAGATTTATCAGAACCAAATAGTTAGCAGATAGCATGTTAACACATTTACCGTAAGCGGTGTGCTGCTTAAAGAGGTAAACTGTTACGCTGCTTAGACTACATTAGACTGTTCACAGGTGTGCTTTACAAATAATACAGGCAGGTAACATGCTTCTCTTACCTTGCTTTGATTTTTGTTAGCGAAAAGTAAGCTTCGCGGCTAGCTGGGCCTAACGTTATCTAGCCAAGTTGTCAAGGCCAACGCGGCTAATTCGCTCGCATAAACAGCCAGAGCTCCGTCCCAAAACAATCACCGTGTGGACTTTTCCACTTTCCCGTGACAAATAAAATGCGTGAGGGCAGAAAGACCGCCGCTGTGCGTTTGTTTTGATCACTGCTGCTTCTTGTAGCTTTCCGCTAGCTTTCCGGCGCGCCGCCTCTCCACCGATCACTTTTTTTTTTTTTTTTTTTTTTTTTTTTTTTTTTTTTTTTTAAACCGGAGCAGCGCAGTGACGTCACGAGGATGGTCCTAACGCAACGATAGCGCAGATTAATAAATAAATACAAAAGCAAATCCAAAAAAAAAAACCAAAAAAAAAAANAAAAAAAAAAAAAAAAAACACTAAACTAAGAGAAAACTAACAAGGAACAAAAACAGACCAAATTGTTATTGTTTTATTATTATTATTATTATTATTATTATTATTATTATTATTGTATGAAATTAATGGCTTCCTTGAATTGTCATCTTCCCTTTAAATGATTACAAAATAAATTAAATAAATGAATAAATAAATGATCACATTCTAATGTCTTCAAAATTAAAAGAAAATTAAAAGAAGTTTGGGAATAATTATTGGAGTGATAAAATTCACCGAGTTGAATAAAGTAGTAGTAGTTGTTNAAGAAGTTTGGGAATAATTATTGGAGTGATAAAATTCACCGAGTTGAATAAAGTAGTAGTAGTTGTTTTTTAAATAAATGTAAAATAATGTATCTCCAGCTGCTGTGACGTTGCCAACAAAACGTGATCACGTGTGTCGGAAAGCCTCAACGCCTTCCTCAGGAAGGTCACGTGATGTGACCATCCATTATGCTAATTCACAGCCCAGGTTACTTTAGCAGCTTAATGACGTGATAAATGTTGTGCACAGGTGGACACAGACTCGGATGCCTTCCCTACGTCACAAACACACCAAGACCACCAATGATCTAAAAGAGCCTCATCAGCTGCAGTGGTTCTCAAACTGTGGGGTGCTGCAAAGACAGATTGTCTGGGGGGAAATGTGTATCAGACTTTAAGTTGAAAGAATCTGTCTCATGTGGGAGCAATAAGCAGCTAAATACAGCTAAATATAACAATGTGAATAATATTACAGATATGAATAAAACTTTATTCTCGCTGGGGATGATGCTGCTCACATCTTCTACAACTAGTAAATGTATTCATCTCAAACAGCAGGACTAACCTGTTGGTTGTTCCATTTAAAGGACCAAACCAGTGATTTTGAGCCCAATATATGCAACCCACATACATTACTGCCAATCATTCCCCAAACATACTACTGGAGCAGTAAATATTAGAATTGTTTTTCCTACCTTCCAGACTGCCATTGGTTTCAGTTCATTCCAGTAGGATATAAAAATCAACTTGTAGAGACTTGAAACATGCTGAGATTAATAATCCAGAACAGTGAACACTGTGAACATGGTGTCTATTAAATTATTAGTTGAAGTTATTTAATTTAATTGATCTAACATGGAGTTACACAGAAGAAGGAAATGTGTCTCCTCAGGTAATATAGTCCATGAGAAGATGACTTTTACAGAGAAATTAAGATGACCGTGACCTCTACATTCAGGTGTATGTTTCCAGGTGAAACATTGAATTTTAAGGTGTTTGTACCACCTGAACATTTGATTTTGAAAGATTAATGGATTTAGCAAAATAACACAAAATTAAAATAGTTTTATTTTTTGGAAAATGATTGTCAGTAATGTAACATAGCAGGTCGCTGTTGTATAGGAAGCTTCAAATGAATAACCGAGATGTTTGTAGTTTTTACTGAACTGTACTTACTAACAAAGAATAATACATAATGTTGTCACGGATGCCCACTTGCTCACATTGGATATAGCATATGGTCAAAACTAAGGATTGTGAGCAGGTTACTTCCTTTTCAGTTTTAAAGATCTGATACAAAGTTCACAATACATTTCCTGTTAACACTATCTTCTGTAATAACTCATTTCAGTTAACTTATAATACAATTGACTGTAAACATTGTACATATTGTAATATATCCTTTTATCAAACATCTCTAATTCAAATCTTTTAAAATGCATTTAACTAAAGAAGCCACAGTCCCAAGAGTTGCATTTTATTGGGCTCAAACATACAAAATGGTCCTTCAACATCAAAACTGCTAAAAAATAAATACAAATCTGAGAGAACTTTAACAGTTTGATGAAGACCAAAGACCCAGTGAAGAGCAGAAATCAGTATTTCACTGCACTTACTGTCTTCTATATTACCTCTAAAATTGTCTCAATTTTTGTCCATGTTACTTTTGTTTTGTTATTTAAAACATATAAAGTCAAAAGCAAAGTTTCTGCTCTATTAAATACAGAGAATAAAGAATGAGGGACACCAAATACATTTGTCAGTTTACTTCAGATATTTATTTACTCATGTAGCTCATTCTTTAGTGATGAAAGACAATATCACAGAAGAATGTTTGCAATCCACCTTTATTTAGAGAAAAACAGTAATGTGTCAGAAAGAGTCACTTTTAAGCACAGTATGTCGACCAATCAGAGCCAGTCATTCTACAGCAGAGGTAAGAACACCTGAGAGAAGGAAAGAAGGAAGAGAGAACGATGATACTACTGTCGAGCATTCTTCAAACACATTGAGATACTTCCCAAACAAATATTTTATCATCACCGTGTAGCTGTGCAAGCCTTTAAATGAAACCACAAGGTGTGAGCGCAGACTGCCATCATATGACGCCACCATCATATAACATGCTATAACATGCCATAATACAACACACCATCATATAACAAGCCATCATATAACACGCCATCATATAACTCGCCATCATATAACTCGCCATCATATAACACGCCATCATATAACTCGCCATCATATAACTCGCCATCATATAACTCGCCATCATATAATGCCGTCATAATATAACACGTCATAATATAACACGCCATCATATAACATGCCATCATATAACACGCCATCATATAACACGCCATCATATAACACGCCATCATATAACACGCCATCATATAACACGCCATCATATAACTCGCCATCATATAACACGCCATCATATAACTCGCCATCATATAATGCCGTCATAATATAACACGTCATAATATAACACGTCATAATATAACTCACCATCATATAACTCGCCATCATACAACACACCATCATATAACAAGCCATCATATAATGCCGTCATAATATAACACATCATAATATAACACGTCATAATATAACACGCCATCATATAACATGCCATCATATAACACGCCATCATATAACTCGCCATCATATAACACGCCATCATATAACACGCCATCATATAACGCCGCTGCCATCATATAACGCCTACAACAAGATGCTGCTTTCCACGCCAATGACTTTCCCTTTACCCTAATCACGGCCGGCTCCGCTGTACTGATGATTATTATGACCTATGAAGAACACCCAGCATCTGTCCAGGAAAGGACTTGTTTCACATTATATTCTTAAAGGACCATACTGGTGATTTTTAGCCCAATAAATACTACCTGGGACTATATTCCCTGGCAGAGACATACGTTTTCTTCCGTGTAGCTCCACATTGGACTGGTTAACTTAAGTACCATAAACAAAAAATAACAACAGCGTTTGGTTCTGTGTGATGATTATTCATCTCGGCACATTTCAAGTCTCTACAAATTGATTTTTATGTCGTACTGGAATGAACTGAAACTAACGGCAGTATGGAAGGTAGGGAAAACAATTCTAATATTTAGCTCCAGTCGTACGTTGTGGAAAAAGGTAATCAGTAATATAATGTGTATGTAGGTTGTATTTTTTTGGGCTCAAATATGCAAAATCACTGGTATGCTCCTTTAAATCTGTTCCAAAAACAAAAGAGGAGGTGTGGCTGAAGGAGCAGAGATGTTTGAGGATTTTAATCTGGTTTATATATTTAGTAAATGCAGAGTAGATTTAGAAATAAAAGTGTAGAAATAAAAGTGTAATCAGAGAAAAGTTAGAAATAACCTCAGCTTTAAAGCTTGAGTTTCCGCTCATATTTCACTACGACCATGTTTCACTATGATTGTGACGTCGCTATCGGTGAACGTCCAGCACAGATTTTTGTCATCACATTTCTGATTAGTGAACAATAAAAATGAGCTTATTGAAGTTATTACAGTGGAGTTTTAACACAGTGAGGTCAGTGGTGTATTTAAAAGCTTCCCACCACAGGAAGTGAGGTAACGTTTGCTCAAAGCATTTCTTTAGAAAAATGATAATAAACACGATAAAGTGTGGCCAAGCGTCACCACCGCTGAGGTACGTAAAGATGCTGGTGAGCTAAACGTTCACGCTGCGAGTTCATGCTGAGAAACTCCGCGATGAGCATCAGGTGAGGGTGAAGAGGTGATGAAGATCCTGAAACCTACTGATGGAACTCTGCAGTTTAACTTTTCGGAGCCAGTCTGTCACATTCTGTAACAGAAATAAACCATGTGGTCCTGCTGGATGACTGTGGATGTGAAAGAGGGATGTGGATTTTTATTCTGGAGCTACAGTTAGTGTGTGGGAAATTCTGGAGAAAGGCACGTCCTCTTTTTCCATGGGACAGACAGTCGTTCATCATTCAGGAGTCGTTTACTGGAAGAGAGAATCACAGTCAACAGCACGGTACATGTCTACTGCAATAAAAACTCTTACTTTGGAAATGAAGATGTCACTTCTGTCACAATGCATGTTAAACTCAGGAAATCAGTGTGTTTAGAACGAGTCAGGAACACTCACACACATCAGATTTCAGGTGACTTTGAGCTTTACCTTAGTCTTAATACTTAATAATAGTCTTATCAGATGTGACATCGTGTTCTTCTTGTTTATAGCACTAAACTGCTTCTTGGAGCTGCAGTTATTCATAATCCTAGTTCTGAAGGTTACAGCTGACGTTGGTATTCGTGAGCCTCATGATGTGCCGTTAGTGAGTTTGGTATTCGTTCGGCTCATTATGTGACATTAGTGAGTTTTGTATTCATTCGGTTCGTTACGTGCCGTTAGTGAGTTTGGTATTCGTGAGGCTCGTTATGTGCCGTTAGTGATTTTTGATGACGTGTTGATTGGTCTGTTTGTAAGCGGTGCTGTGTGTGTTTATCTGAACTTTGCAGACAGTTTAACATTTCTTTCAAAGGTCACATGACTTGTGCAGCAGCAGTCAGTTATATTTTAGACGTGCACACACACACTTTGTGCTGTAATGTGTGTGTTTGTGCGTGGCGATGCGTTTTCTGCAGGCTGGGCTGATGGAAAGCCTATAGGTCAACAGGAACTTATGCTGCAATGTGTTGACCTCAGAATTACGTCATTTATGACCACGACACATTTGAGCTAAACAACACGGATGCCTCCATCAACACTTTTATGTGTTTGCTGTCAAGCACAAAAAGCTCCTGAATGAATATTTAGTTCACATGGAGGAGCTGGAAAGGCACAAAGGTACGGTTATGTTTTCTTTTTTGTGTTTTGATTTATGCTTCTAAATGTTCATTTGTAAATAGAGAAATAGTACTTTACTGTTGTAAATCTATTGTCTATTGTTGTTGTTGAAATTGGGTTGGCAAAGCTTTCAGAGTCAGAATTATAAAGAGGAGGCGTTTTCTTTGGCGCGAACACCGACAGATTTGATCAAACTGACTGTCGGCCATCGTTGCTGTTTGTCTCTGAGCTCTGGGATCATCTTCCTGTTTATCAGCATATTTACTGACAGAATCTTTGTTATTGAATTTTATTGGAGGAGGAGCATACAAAACTGATCATTATCAGCAGCCAATCAGAGATGGAAGAAATTATAATATTTAAATTGCCACATTCGTGCCTACTTAAACTAGATGTCATGTCCACTGGAGATTTTTATCACCATGTCAAATTATTTACAAACATCTGCAGTGAGACTTTACTGCATTTTAAAGTTTCAAGTTTTTCCCGTCCCTGCAACTCATTAAACTTAAAAACCCAAACTTATAAGTAGGAATTTCAGTACCTTTGTTGGAACTACTGCATTTGCATCCTAAGAAGACGGCGCTTCCCCTGAGTAGCAGAATGTAAAACTCTGTATTAATGGAGTTTTCCACATCCTACACTAAATGTAACAGGGTGAAAATCTCACAGTTATACTGAATCATATTGATCATGAAAATCTGGCTCTCATAATTAACGGTGCTTCATCTGTTGAAGAACCCTCGTGTCTATGCATCAATACTAAAACTTAATACGAAAACAGTAAACTTTTCCAAATTTCTCGAAATACTGGTAAACTCTAAAATTATGGCTTTGTTCCACCTTCTACCAAAAGTAAACATGAGAAGGTTTGAACTTTGATGCAGGAAGATATTAATAACTGAGCAATCAGTCTAATAACCTAGCTACGTGATACCTCAGAAGCAGGAACATCGTCATCTGGAGCCGGGATGAGCCTTCCAATCATGGGCCCCACTCCCAGAACCTTGGGCCTGTTGTCTGATTTGGGTGCTCCTTCCAGAACTACAACAATGTACTCCATCTTGGGGTCTGCTGCAGGGGCTACAGGTGCTTCTGCTGGGATCTCCGCAGGAGCAATGGTTTCTGGGGCCTCTTCAAGCACCACTGTGGCCTCTACTGGTCCTGGAGCCTCCTGTGTTTGTGCAGCAGTCACTTCCACAGGTGCAGAGGTCTCTTCTTTTGGTGCAGCCTCCACAGGTGCAGGGGCCTCCTCCACAGGTGCAGCCTCAACTGGTGTCAGGGTCTCTTCAACAGGTGCAGCTTCAACTGGAGCAAGCACTTCCTCTACTGGTGCAGGGGCCTCCTCTACTGGTGCAGGGACCTCTTCAACTGGTGCAGGGGGCTCTTCTATTGGTGCAGGGGCCTCCTCTACTGGTGCAGGGGCCTCTTCTACTGGTGCAGGAGCCTCTTCAACTGGTGCAGGAGCCTCTTCTACTGGTGCAGGAGCCTCTTCTACTGGCGCAGGAGCCTCTTCAACTGGTGCAAGGACCTCTTCTACTGGTGCAGGAGCCTCTTCAACTGGTGCAGGGGCCTCCTTTACTGATGCAGGGGCCTCTTCTACTGGTGCAGGGGCCTCTTGTGCTGTAATTTGTTCAGCAGGCTCTGCATCTGCTGGCATGGATTCTTCCTTGATGTCCTCCACTGAAGGTGGCAGCACTTCCTGTATTTCAGTGGTCTTCGGCACCTCTGCAGCAGACGCCGCTGCCAGCAGCACTGCAACACAGAATCCAGCCACCCAAACATCACTGACTCTCAGACTTTAAAGGTTCTCTATGTCTAGTTAACAAGTGTTGAGGTGGTTAGCTATGCTAACTAGTCTGGAATTTGGGAAAGCCTGCAGTGAGAGTGGCAGCAAAGGTGTGCAGGAGAACACATGCAGGTGCAAAGACAAACACCAGAAGCTGAAGAAGTCAAAGAGAAATAGGCTTTACAGGGAAGCAATGCTAGGTCATATGAGTAAATATAAAGCTTTCTACAGAAATGCCAAACAAGGACGCCGCAGACCATTAATAATGCGACAGGTTGAGCAGGGTTTGATTGAACTCTTCATGAACTGAGGCGACCGAATGTGAGAAAATCTGCTTTCCAAATGTACAAACCCAACTTTTAACCCCATATTCACCAAGCTCTCTCAAATCCTGGAAATTGGTGAGAGCAAAGGAAGAGCCACATTGAAGAGCCTGATTAAAATGTTTTCATTCAGATTAAAAAAAACAAAGATGTGTGAATTTAACCTCAGTGAGGACTCAGTTACACATCAAGTGGAAGTAGAATCCATTTCTTTTACAAAAAAACAGAACAATGTAAAAAGTTTAAAATTAGTTGTTTAACTGGAATGAAATTTCATCTTCAAAAGCCCAAATACAAATGATTAGTGTAAACAGACTAAATTCAGACCAATTAAAGACGGCAGTAAACGTTCCAGTTTGTCAAAAACTTTATTGTACGGCTCACTAAACTGTTCACAGTGCTCATCGTCCAGTTCTCAGCAAAATAACATGTAATCACATGATTTGTGTTATTTGGTGACTGTTGTTGAGCTTATCGGCAGCTGAAAACGAATGTGAATCAAAAAGACAAAAAAACACCTCACAGCGTCTCACTGTGATCTGCATACTTTAACACCACATTAAACAGGAAGTTCAGCATTTTGTCAATGTGAGAAAAGTGAAATCCTGAAAAATATTTTAGCAGCAAAATACAAACTAAATGATGAGACGTTTTCCTGAGAAACTGAAGCACAAAACCTGAAAAACCAAATCAAGACTTTAATCAGCTCAACTTTCCAAACCAGGAACATCATTACGATTACATCACGATTACATTACGCATCAACGCACATGAGCACTGCATGTACACGTGTCTGACTGTGGACGTGTAGCTGTATGCAGCACATGAATCATGCGTGGCCACATTACATTGTCATATGTAATCGAATGCATTCTCAAATTCTCCTCATGTGACAAAATGAGGGGAAAAAGAATCATTTTCTCTGTCTTCTGCTTTCTCACACTTCATACACACCAGACATAAATATCAACAAAACACACATGTTAGGAAGACAAAGGAGGATGAAGAAGAGCTAAAACCTGACAGGTGATGTGATGATGAAGAGCTAAAGCCTGACAGGTGATGTGATGATGAAGAGCTAAAGCCTGAACATATGAGGAGCAGCAGCTCACCTGTACAGGTTGTAACCACATGAAGTGCCACTGCTTTGACAGAGGCTCATCAGGGCTTCTGTAAAGTGTGTGTGTGTGTGTGTGTGTAAGTGCTGCGTGCATGCGTGTGAAGTTTCAGGCTTCGGAGGACGCTGCCTGCTCCTCACATGAGGAAGTCGTACCGTTGCTTTCAGGCTCCTCGCTGGCGGCGGCTGGCTCCGCGATGGCGTGGGTGACCTCCTCCACTGCTTCAGCCACTTCAGCCACTCCTTCTGCCGCCACCTCCACTTCTTGTGCAGCCTCTGCGACGCTTTCCGCTACCTCAGCGACCACCTCTGCAGCTTCTGTGACTGCTTCGGCAACCGCTTCAACAACTGTTTCTGCCTCGCCATCATTGGCTGGAGCCTCTTCCACAGCTGGAGACTCCTCCACAGCTTCAGCCTCCTCCTCTACAGCTGCAGCCTCCTCCTCCTCACCTGTAGCACAGGAATCAGTTTTAGCCGCAACATTGCCTTCACATCCTGTCATCTAATGACGCCGTCGCTCGTGATCAAGTCGATCTGACAGCAGTTTTCTCTGCTGTACCTGCACTGTATTTCTCACCGTGGTCAGCATGACGTGATGTTCTACACACACATGCATGTACGAATTTAAAAGAGGCATAACGTGGCTACCTCTGTGAAGCCTTACATGTTCTGTAAACTGATACGTGTTGACACGTAATTTAATTACTCTTCGTGTAAACAAGCTTTTGTAGTAAACAGTGCTACAATTAGAAAATAAAGTATTGAGGTTTCTTTCAGAAAGACATGAATATGGATCAAACTCACCTTCCACTTCCTCGCCACGGCCTGCAAACACAGAGATGAGCTCAGGTTAACACACAAACACGTCAGGAAACAAATGTGCTTTAATTTGAAAAAAAATGTTATGTTTCTTCTACATGTTGGAATAAAAGAATATCAAGACTGACAGGACGCTAACATGCATGTTAAAACTTTGATTATACTCAGATTAAGGCAATAAACATTTTTTTTCAAACATCATTTAAACACCACAATTGGAATGAAATCAGCATAAATCAGAGAAATCTAACTCTAACAGACCAGGATTATCACACTATAAATCCATTTATTCAGGCATGCAAATGTCTTAAAGAATCAACAACTTCTATGGTCAGTTTCTATGTTAACTGTTTCTCTGTTTAACACATTTACAGATCATCTTATTATCAGTAGGTTTATATAAATTATGATGGTGAAGTGTTGATCTTGCCACTGATCAGCTCCTGGTTCGGGATTGATCAGAGGTTGATCCAGAATAAAGCTCCTGATCAGGGGTTTATCAGGAATAAAAGCTCATGATTAGGGAATGATCAGTAGATGGGTCTGAGATGGTTAGGGTGAGGTGGACTTACTCTTCGGGGGCCATGGTTTAGGCTCCCACTCCTTCTTGGGTCTGGCCTTGATTTCTGCGATGCGATCGCTGAACCTGGCGTGGTCTGTCGACACGGTGTTATACGCCTGAGGAGATAATCAACAATGGGCAATTATAAATGTTTCTTATTCCTATAGAAACAAGCTACATCTGCAATGCTTAATATGAATATAAATCATTTATAAAACAACATTTCAGATACTGTGCTTGTTGTGATGTGGTACAACCTAATCTTTTGTTACAGACATGAAGATGTAGTCCAGGTTTGGATTAAATGAAACTCAGATGTGGTTTGGAATAAAGATTAGAGTGAATCCAGCAGAAAGGCTCAAACATTTCATTTCAGAGACCAGAGCCTGATCAATACAAAAATACTTACAATTAAAAAAAAAAGTCATTTATCAGCTGATATTTGAGCAAGTTACTTATTTGAAGTGATTTTTTTAAGGTGAAAAATAAACTTCATTAGATAACACATGTCAGCAGTAAACTTCATTAGAATTTGAATAATCTAAAATAAATAAATACAGCAAATATATTAAAAGTTAAATAATAAAAACTACATATAAATTAAATGCAGCTCATTAAACAGACATTAATCATTTGTTTTATTTTCAGTTCCATTTTCCTACTAATTTAGTTTTTTCACATGAATTTTCCTCGTTGAACAAAAATCAGTCTGATTTGATTTGTCTTCTTTACATTCAAAAATCCTTCAGTCTACGTCTTAAAAACCTCCAGTCTATATCAAAAAACCTTTTGTCAGCGTACTACAAGCCTCCAGTTACGTCCTAACAACGTTCTGTTTACGTTGTTAAAACGTTCTGCTTCATGGAGACATTTTGCAGAACTTACGTATGTCACAGATGCAGCGAAGGCTCCACCACACAGCAGGGCATACACCACATTCTCACCAGTCCCACCAGGAACTGACGACATTGCCCTCCGCTGTACTCCTGAAAAGGGGTCAAAGGTCACTAGTTAGAGTTATTTTCGATCCTGCCAGTCACTTAGAATTCTTGCGTGAAGCCCATATAGAGAATCTTTACTAAGTTTGTCTGGAAGGGACAGATTAGGACAGATTACTGGAGGACATAAAAATCTGAATCAAACATCGATTTTAAAAATAATCTGAGTTATAAAGCTGTGAGCACACAACTTCCTGTTTATATATGTTTCGTGTGATGAAAAGGCTGAAAATGCAAAGGACTGATGGAACATGTTCAAACTAACGTGGATTGAAGCGGTTTGTATGTCATTCCTCTTTGTAGAGAACGGAGACTCCTGATTGGTCGACTAAGAAGAGAAACATTTGAGGCAGGAATGGAGGAACGTGCGGATAAAGTGTCAGAAAATGTTCAACTCAGCAAAGAAACGTATCAATTCAACAAACAAGACCTGATCTTATTGATTATCACTGATCAATGAGCAGAATATTTATGATTCTCACAGCAGTTTGGATTATTAATCATGGTGATGTTTTGGAATAAATACCTTAAACTACAGACATTCTGACAGAAACACACAAACTTTAAAGGACCATACTGGTGAGTTTGCTTGGTTGAGCCAACAAATACTACCCGCATATTGTGGTGTTTCATCCTTACTGCTAGAGGGCGCTACATGTGAATAAGAGTTTGTACTGAACCTAGTTCATAGGAGATGAAGAAGAGAGTACAGCGTGAGATACGTTTGCCTGCATGCTGCATGTCCTGCACTGATGTATTAATAAAGTAAGATCAGAAGTTAAGAAAGTGTTCTTATTCAGTGACGCAACACATATATATTATATTACTGACAAAAATTTTCCAAAACATAAAACCATATTTTAGTTTTCCTTTTTTTTTTTTTTTTTTTTNTTTTTTTTTTTTTTTTTTTTGACAAATCCTCTCAACTTTCAAAACAAATGCTCAGGTGACATCCACCTTAAAGTTCAACGTTTCATCAGCTAACATGTATGTTTACATGTAAAAGCAGTTCTCTTCTGGGATATATGCCCTGGAAAATGTTCAGATCACGCCACACTTTTCACTGCATTAAAATGCTAAAACTAAGAAACTTTGACAAAAACTAAAAACGGGGTTTAGCAGCAGGAACGTCGAGTGTGGCGGCTGATGTTTGCAGCTTAGCTAGTTTTGCTTGCATCAAACATATGTCAAGACCATCACTATTAAATCTGAGAGCAGGATCTAATAGATATTCTGCAAATATTTAACAATCACACTCAAAAATGTCCTCTCACACTTAAATTTTCCTTGTACACTCAAAATTAGTTTGCTCTGACGAATCTAACCATGACTGGATTTTCCTCTGCTCGTTCTCAGAACGCCTCAAACATCAGATTACTGTCGTAAGCCTGGTAAACAGGGTTAAGCAGTCAAGTTGCGTGTGTGTGTGTGTGTGTGTGTGTGTGTTCTCAAGTTTGGGCTGTGCTTTAGTGTAACCTGTGTGTGCGCGCATTTTTTCTGCTCACGCTTGGATTTTTTAGACAAATGTTAAAGGTCAAAACTTAACCAATCAAACTGAGAGATCGTCCTCAGCCAATGAAACAAAGACACTGGTTTGGGAACTGGGATGTGAAACTGCAAATGCACCAAAATTAAATAAATAAAAATGATACTATGAAATAAATATCTGGTGCAAAAGTACCAATAAATTATGAACTAATTCCATAAAATCATTCAAAGTTAAAACATTATTATGAAAGCTTATTTCAAATCCAGTGAAGGCAGACAGTCTCAACTATAAGTTAAAACTTCCGTACTACAACTATCAAATTGTCACCAAATTAAGTTTTGAGATTTTTTCATGTGAGAAAGTAGCTGCTTAGATTTAGATTATGCTCGACTAATTAAAATAATGCTGAATTAAAAATTTGTTTCGATGTTTTTGGAGGCTGAAGTTCCATCAGAGGCTGCAGCGAGCCGCTTCCTCAATATGACTGACGGGTCATCGTACTCAGTCACACCAAAATATTATAGCTCAAATCAGTGGCGTAGCCAGAAATCACAGTGGGTGGGCCCTGCCTGATCAAGATTATTACAACTCTGAAATGCTGTTTTAGGCACAATTAGGCACAAGTATTAGAATATTTATCAAAATAGTGTATTCACATAGTTTTTTACGTTGTAAGGTTACCGACGCTAACACTAATAGAAAAAGAAATCCATCACAGCAGGTGGATAAACTATATGTCATCATAACCTAACTCACCTTCCTCATAATAACCATGTAGCGATAAGAAGAGCATTAAGTCATAAGGAGTTAAATCCACAAACCTACTTAACGCTAAATTCTGAATACGAAACAACCTGGTACAGCAGCCATCGCCAAACAACACACACACACACACACACACACAGAGAGAGAGAGAGAGAGAGAGAGAGAGAGAGAGAGACTAAAATCTAACTGGACACCTTTTAAATTTCATCGCTTTATGACAAACTTTACCAAATTACTTTGCTTCGCCATGGGATTGCGCCACATATGTTACAAGCCTTGTGATTGGGTGGGCCTGAAGTCCAATTGGTTGGGCCCAGGCCCACCCATGTCTACACCTATGGCTTAAATAAAACGTCACAGAGACATCAGTGCTGCTGGTATAATAACTAAAGCGCTCGCTGATATCAGTCTGGTGTCAGCGGGGTGACGAATACACTGAGGATGGGTGTAGTTGGGGGCGGAGTCTTCAGGTGACATGTTTGACTGACGGGTGTACAGCACACACCAAGTGAATGCCACATCAAATAACGAATGCTGGCAGGCGTGGAATGATGAAAGCCCACGTTAAGTAATGAAACCACGACACCTAGTGGCAAAAACAGACGTACATCTTAAAATAAAATAAGCCAAGCTATTTTAATTTGTGTGGTTTGTTGTTTGACCTGCTCTTTTGTTATTTGATGATTGGTTTTTTTTTTTTTTTTTTNTTTTTTTTTTTTTTTTTATTATTCTACCTCTGTTTTCATTGTTTAATGGTTGGCTTTTCATTATTTGAGCTCAGTATTCATTATTTCATATTTAGTTTTTCATTATTGTTATTATTCATTGTTTGACATTTGTCCTTTTATTATTCAGCCTGAGTATCTGTTAGGTGAAGCAGCTACTTTTTAATCATGCTATAATTAATTGTCTGAATGTGGCACAAAATATATTCCAGTGTGGGAGATGTGATCATGGCAGAAACAAGTGTGACTGGTCACTTCATCATCGGTGGACGTCGCATATGATGATGATGGAGGAAACATAACTGTCCTCCTCTCCTCTCCTCTCATCCTCTACCTCACACTTCCGGGTAGGAGGGGAGGAGAAGAAGGGAGGAGCAGAGGAAAATACTTGGGAAGCACCTCAAGTTTCCACGCGTGTCCTGAAGGTCACATTCCAGTAACTCATCTACACCACTACACCACTCAGCACAAAAGGAAACACGTCACGCGTCACGTGGTGTTAGTGAACCGCCTGCCCACGTTTAACTGATTTCTAATGAATAAAATGCACAACAACAGAAAAACTAACTGTTAAAGCGGATTCACGGAGAGAAGAGGAGGATTTTATGTTTTTAAACTCTGAGGAGAAAATAAAAAGATAACAAGTCTGTGTTTCCACGCTGACCTTCACCTGTGCAGCGGTGAGGAAGAGAACACGGTGTTCTGTTCCACTCACGCACTCAACTCAAGCGCGCAGGCACTCACGCACGCACACGCGCACACACACACACACACACACTCACCGGCTCCGGGAAACCTGCCGGCTGCAGTCCGACCCAGGGCTCCACACCTCCTCCACGCCGCTCTGCAGGAAAACATGGCCGCTGTGGAGAGCTGCAGCTTCGGACACGATCACGGAGAGAATGGCTGCTCCGGTCCGCTCAGGGAAACATGCGTGGACAGCCCCCCCCTCCCCGTTACGTAACATGTGCTCTGTATGTAGTGAGTCATGCTTACATTAATGCCACAGACACGCGGAGTGACGGTATGAGGGCTGATTAATGCCACAGGTCGAGGATGTTAAAGTAGGGACAACTGTTTCAAAACAGTTTCAAAGCGGTTTGTAAACATTTGAAATAACCAAAGTTTTTAAACATTTCAAAACACGTTTGTCTCCAGGCTGGTGCGCCGCCTAGTGGCAGAGGCTTTTACTGCAGCTTTCATAAACATGTTGAAGTTCAAGTGAGAATAAAACAGGTTTGATCAGAATTAGATGAGCTTCAACAACAGAAATCTAGAATTATTGACTTTATTGCAATCATTTACAATGAAGTTTGTTCAAACCTGCACAAGGAATTTTGTTTTTACTTTTTTTTTCTTTTTTACTACCTATTTTTTTTTTTTTTTTTTTTTTTTTTTTTTAGATTTGTTGCAGGTTATTACGTTCATTGTGTGTGAAGTACAATGAAGTTATTAATTCTAAGAGTTTATTAGAGTTTTTTTGTCATGTCAAACCATTTAACTGTCATGTATTAATTAACTCTCTCCTTATCTGAACAGTTTTGACAGGCTGTAATGTTTCACTTCAGTTATTTAAGGGAGCATACCCATGATTTTGCATGTTTGAGCCCAATACACCCCCACACACGTTACATTACTGACAACTATTTTCCAACATATACTACTGGAGCGGTAAATATTGGAATTGTGTTTCCTACCTTCCAGACTGCCATTGCTTTCACTTCATTCCAGTTTGCTATAAAAATCAACTTGTAGAGACTTGAAACATGTTTGAGATAAATAATCCACCACAATGAACCAAATGTCGGTGTTAATTTTTGTTGAAGTTAATTAATTTAACTGATCAAACTACACAGAAGATAATGTCAGGGAACATATTCTCGGAAGAAAATGACTTTTACTGAGAAATTAAAACTAACCATGCCTTCTACAGTCGTGCGTACATGTTACCAGGTGAAACATTAAATTCTAAGCTGCGTGTATCACCTGAACATGTGATTTTGAAAGATTAAGGGATTTGATAAAACAACAGGAAAACTACCAGTAAATCATGGCTTTATATTCTGGATATTCTGGTTGTCAGTAATGTAACGTGAGCTCAAACATGCAAAATCACTGGTATGCTCCTTTAATGGCTCATGTTTTGAACCCGCTGAACTGGGTGGGGATGAAGGTCATTAGTGTCATTAGTCTGAAATGAACCGTCATAAAACTGTTTTCTTATTGGAGCTGGAGCATCATGTTGATTAATGCTGATGCTTTGAAACCGTTAGAGACCCCATGTTAAATCCCGGAAATATCACACGTGTTCAGAACAGATTGATCTTAGGTGTTGAAATTGAAATTTCTGCATTTTTTTTTTCAGGAGAAGATGGAGCTTCACTCAGGTCTGTTCAAAGTCGCTACTATTTAATGTGAGAAGACCAAAACGGAAAAAATACAACAAAAACATCACATAAATTCTTGTATTTTGTTCTGTAAATTCAGATTCAACCAGTTTTTAGTTTTATTTTTTCCCCACAAAAAGTTCCATGTCAGATTATTGAACTTCCATGTTGATTTTTATGCAAATCAGACTTTTCTTTATTAAAGTTAGACATTCAGAGGAACGGACGACTCGTGTCTGCCTCCTGGTGGAGGGTTCTGGTAACGATGGTTGCTCAGCACCTCCCCTGTACTACAGCACCACCTTATGGCCAGTCATGGTAGTTCTATACTTTTCTAACAACTCAGAAAACTATGGCATGCTTTTTCCATTTCTGTTGTTCTAGATTTAAAAAACAAAAGATGGCGTGACATCGTGCTAGCATGGCCCATGCTTTGTGTACATACACATGTTTACATACACGTCAATAATCTGATTCCTGTTTCAGACATGTTTAGTAACCAGAGAGCCCCCATCATATTCAGTGTCACACCAATATGGCACTGATCACCCCCCATACACCCACAGTGTTTTGACCTCTGTTCACTGAACTTGAAACACAGAGGAAAGGTCAAACACCACACATGTACAAAATGTTTTTAAATACATTCATTATTAATTTAAAACCAACTTTTATATTTCCTGTTTGAAAACTTCTCATCAGGTTCCAGTTTCACATAAACACTGAGTCTTAAATCATACATATCAAACATCAGGAATACTTAAACTGTCTCAGTAAATATGAATAAATAAATGTCACAATTCTAACATATGATGTCATTAATGAAGTTAAAACACATAAACCCCACATACATCCCACTGCAGTCCTGGATAGATTTAACATCATCACAACTGGAACAGGAGGGAGAGAGAGAGTGTTGTGTTGACTCCTAAACATTAAATGTTTAAAAGTGATGTCATTTGTTTCTGGATGTTTGATTGTATTTATTCTTTACTGTCTCTGTTGATTTTGTTGAATGTTCACAGGTAGAAACTTTTAGCTGCTCATGTCTGTCAGAATCTCTTCCACTTCAGGCTTATCATGTCCTTTCTCTCCAAATCCTCCACAATCCTTTACAAAACTTCCAAAACGTTTCCAAAGTCTTTCTTAGACCTTTCCAGAATCATCCAAACTCTCCACAAACCTTTCCAAAACATTTCTTAAACGTTTCCAGTGTGTGCTGACAGAGTAGAGTTGGGTTGTGGTGACCATTGCAGTGATTTTGCATGTTTGAGCCAACAAATACAACATGAATACACATTATACTACTAACAACCATTTTCCAGAACATACTACAGGAAATATTAGAGTTGTTTTTCCTACCTTCCAGACTGCCATTAGTTTCAGTTTGTCTAGTACGATATAAAAATCAACTTGTAGAGACTTGAAACGTCTTTGAGATAAATAATCCATCACAGTGAACAAAACGTGGATTGAATTTTTTGTCGGAGTAACTTTATTTAAATGATCCAACATGGAGCCACACAGAGGAACATGTATGTCTCCACCAGGAAATATAGTTCCAGGAGAAGAAAGTAAACGACTGTCGCCTCTTTAATCGTGTGTCAGCGTCAGCAGGTGAAACAGTGAAACTGAACTTTATTAGTCCATGCATATATGGAAATTTGTGATGCAATCAATGCTCCCAAATCAGCAATATCAATGTAAAATTGACCATACACCGTTCATAAAAACATACAGCACCATCAAATCATACATAAGACCATCAAATTAAGACAGTTTCTAATGTTATAAAGGGGTTATATACCTGCATATCCCCTTTAGAGAAAGCACTTAGATAGCTACGTCTCCACATCAGTCCACAGGAAAAATCATCTTTTTTTTTTTTTTTTT
>VXCM01003151.1:0-20000 GCA_014773175.1 Lucifuga dentata | reverse complement strand
GTGGCATAGATGTCCCTCCTCGCTCCTGTCCCCTCATCTTGTCCCACCAGGCCCTCCGCCCCTCCCCCATCCCTCCTCCCCAGCTTGGTCTGCTTGTCTGTGTGCTTCCCAACAGTGTGGAGTTGGCTGTTAACAGCTCAGAAAAGGTAGTTGATGACCTGATTATTTACTTGTCAAATTTAGAAATGGACATTAACATGAATAAATGATACAATGAACACATTAAATCTGAGACAGTAGTTTAGACACATAACCAACTGCTGAACCGCTGTCATATTTAAACTAGGGCTGGGAAAATCAATGCGTTAATTTTTGCTGTTAATGTAGACTGTTTAATGCATTAAAAAAAACACTATTCACACATCCGTTTTTTCACTTGCTGAGGCTATGCTAATAATTTCATTTCCCCCCCACTTCCTGTGGCTAACATTACATGATCACGCTAATGATGGAGAAGGAAAAAGGTCAGCCTTTTAGATGTAAAGTCGTGCTTTAAAAAGTTAGCGATGGCTCTTGTTAAACCAGACAAACTCAGTCATTCAGCAGTGTGTCGTTTTAACTTTATTCATCAAAAACATAGAAACTACTAAATAACTTCACACCTTTAGCCTCACTTTAGCTTTACTGCATTGCTTCACGTGATACATTCAAGCTAACACTAACTAATGCGACACAAACAGAATGCAGTCTTTTCAGAATAAGATTAACTTCCCCTTGAACAAAGTCATATTTTCAGAATAAGATGATTTTCTTACAACAAGAACATGTCAANTAACTTCCCCTTGAACAAAGTCATATTTTCAGAATAAGATGATTTTCTTACAACAAGAACATGTCAATCTTGACCAGTTACCACTTTGTGTCTGAAGCACGAATAACATACTAACATCTTTTAACATGTCAACCAAGCTAGTTTCTGCTCTGAACTCAATAAAAGTGTTAGTTAACNTAACATCTTTTAACATGTCAACCAAGCTAGTTTCTGCTCTGAACTCAATAAAAGTGTTAGTTAACCCCAAAGAAAGTTTATCATGAAAGTAAGTGAAATGAATCCATTACAAAATAAAGTTACTCCTTTAAGATAAAATAAATCAAATTAATTCAGTGGTGTTCTCTTGTTTCTGTGACAAACTGAAGAAATAGTTCAATAAATCATATAAAACAGGGATTTTAAACAGGAAATTAATCTACATTAATTTGGTGATTCATTGTATAATGATTGCAGATTTAAAAGTTTCTGTAAATTAATCATGATTAATTGAATTAATTTGAGAAAGCTGTGTGATTAATTAGTTAATTTTTTTTAATCGATTTACAGCCCTAATTTAAACATGTTGTTGTTCCTTGAAAGAAAAATTAAGAAAAAAAAATAGGTTCTACTTATTCAGGCACACATGAAATATAAGAAAAAATAACCCAACTGATAATAACGACTATCAAAAGGAAGGGGAGGGTGTTAAAAAGACAGTATGTGAAAAGGTTTGTTTTCACTCAGTGTACTCAGCAGTGAATCAGCAAAGGAAAGGAGAAGTAGATCAGTGTGTTTTTTTGTATGTTCACATATTGCAGAAGTTTCAGAATGGACCTTAAATGAAAACAAGAACATGGAAATCCCCTTTAATAGAAAATACTAGTGTTTTTGCATGTGTTTAGCCTATTGACAACAAATTTACACACACACACACACACACACACACACACACACACACACACACACACACACACACACNACCCACACACACACCCACACACCCACACACACACTTATAATACATCTGAAATCAGTAGTTTGCTGCTTGCTGTGTAAGTTTGTAGCTGTACAGCCTGGCTTGTGTTTTATACGTTTTATACGTCAGGGTTTCTGTCCTCCAAACCTCAGCAGCTTGCACAGCATCAGTTATCAAAGCTGCACATTGATATGTTGTTATTTGTGTCAGCATCATCAAACCAACTTCAGATCTGTGGCTGCAGTTCAGGAGCTAAAGCGAGAGCAGCAAGGAGCTGTCAGCACAGCTTCCAGCCAGAGGAGGGGAATGGGGGTGAAGCAGCAGGTCTGGAGGTCTAAGACTTCCACATATACCATGATGAGAAATACATTCTGCCAGTACGTTCTCCATCCATTATTATCTCCAGACTAACATGAAGAAAGTCTTGGGCACTGGTAGATGAACCCCACAATTTAAATTCATCTCCAGCTTTCTTATTTGCTGAATTCCCTTATATTTTCCTGTTCTGATGTCACCTAAATGAGAGGAACGGTGCTTGGTTGACATTTCCTTTAAGCTGTAGTTTTGTCATTATGACGGCTTTGTCACTGATCTTGTCAGATATCCAGTTAATACGACAGCAACTGTGAAACACACAAACCCATTCTGCTTCATTTCAGTCCTTTCAGTCAGACACTTTATCAGCAGGGCCCTTATGTGTGTCTGAGTAACACACACATACACACCGCAAACACACACTGTCAGATGATCACATTTGATTTCTAAAATGCTGTCAAACACACTGACTCCTGTCACCTTCCTTCATCACCGAGAGACTCTGAGTGATGCTGTGACCCTCAGAGATTCCACAGGTCAAATGCTGCATTCCAGTTACAGTGGGAAGTCGGAATTTACGACTTCTGACCGCAAACCATTCCAGCCAAATGTTAACAAAAAAACATGGCTGAACACTAACAAAAACTGTAAGATTAAATAAACTTAGTAATAAATGCTAACTAAAGTAAAGTTAGACTACAGGACTGTTTGGTTGTGTTGTTTTACAATGATATTAATCACAGTATTAAACATTTGTGCAGAGAAGTAATAATCTGAAATTATTCACATTTACGTATCAATGGCAAACAGTTTTTATACACTATAGACAGTTAACTTGGCAATATATTTTGACCTATTTATTTCAATGTATGCAAAAAAAATATTTCATTCAGCTGTTAACATTCACAAAGCTCGCTTCCACAGGCGCCACCATGTTGATTGACGTCATACTCATGAAGTCAGAGTAGATAATTTTGGTCTAAGTTTCCCAGTCGGAGCTCCTACTTCAAGTTCTGTTCCAACGCATTTTTTCAAGTAGGAGGTCGGAAAAATCTGAGTTCCAAGGTAACTGGAACGCAGCATAAGTGGAAGCATTATCATCCTGGCTGCCTGCAGCTTTGCATTGTGGGATTTGTGCTGACTGACAGAGCGTGTCTCAGCACTGTTGGGTTTAGGCTGTGGTGGCCAATAACTGCTTTGATAATTTCCTTTGTTTGTTTTTTTTCACTCCTTTTATTTTATTTCTGTTTCCTTTTTTTGTCCTTTCATTTATCACTTGCAACATGCTTGACGGTTTTGCATGGGAATAATGTACTGTTTATTGTTTTTTTTAAAGAGCGACTATGTGTTTCCTCTTATTTGTGATGGGATATCCCTTCCACTCCTCAGCCTCCTTCTCCTCTGTCTTTATGGTTTCTCTGACCTGCTCAGTTGTTTCTCCTCTGTTTGTGCGGTTCTCTGCTGCGATGCTGCTCACTGTAATTCTTCACTACCACACCCCACCCCCATCCCCGCCCCCCCTCCACCCCTCGCATTATGACTATTTGGTCCTGTGGGGTTCTGCAGTAGTAGAGACGTGGAGTCCTTGTGTGAGCGGGGTTTGCATTACTGAGCCAAAAACAGTCACCAGTTGTTGATCACGTCTAGTCCTAAAAAGTAAAGAGGGGGAGGCCAAATGTCGGCCTTGCTCCAGCATTTTTCTGTTTGCTTTTTTGTTATTAATATAATTTGTTTTTGGGTTGTGGAACAACCAAAGCACAGCTTCATATTTATGACAGGTCATCAGCTCCAACCTGAAGAATTAAGGTGAAGAGCATTTGCTTAATGTTGAAGTTTTATGATTTTTGTGAACCCTTTACTGATGTCCATTTGTTTTTGTTGTTCTTTAGTTAGATGATTAGTTTTTGTGTCTCTTGTTCTGGCTTTATGCATCCTGCATGGCCTGAGCCTCAGCTTCGTCCCTGCTCTGTCCCCTCTTCTTTCTGCTCCTTCTCTTCCCTCCTCCTCTTCCATCCTCCATCTTCCTGAGCTCTGATGTCTCTCTGCTTCCCCTCTGAATGAGCTAAAACCAGCACAGCTTCCCTGCATCCTCTCTGCCTGTCACTCCCTGAATACCGTTCCTGCTGCCCTCTGCTTTTGGTTTCCTCTAGAAGCCTTATTTTCCAGCTCTCACATCTTACTGTATCACTGTCATCCATGTAATCATCTGTTGTGGTCATGAATGATAAGGAAAGATAAGATTAAAAATGTATTTGTGGTTGAGCTGAGGGACCTTTGTCATAATATGTAAGGCATAAAACAGGGAGGCACTGAGACTAAAGAAGATAGTCATACATGAAGATAGCATCATGGGTTTTATCTCTCTCTCTCTCCCTCTTTGTTTTCTCACTTTCATTCTCTCTGGTCTAGACCATGGGGAGATGATGGAGATGCAGGGTTTTGGAGGTAGCCCGTCGTCGTGGCAACAGGCCGAATTAACCACTCAGGAGTCCCTGTGCCAGTCCTGCTCCACTGGCGGCAGCAATGTATCATTCGACTACCCTGCCGGCTGCACCTGCATACATGACCCATCAGACATTCACACGTATGTCATCAATAACTCCACGGAACAGGCTGTACTGGCTGAGGTTGAGCTCCATGTTTTATTTTAAATGTCATTTTATTAAGCGAGAAACATGAGAAGATCTACCATACAGACATGAGACAGGTTCACCGTCGACAGGTCTGTCACAGGGCTGACATGTTGACAAACATATTTACACTCGCATTCACACTTATGACAAGTTAGAGTTTCCAGTACACCTAACCTTCATGTCTTTGGATGGGAGACCCACAATCACGCTACAGCGGGATTTAAACCCAGGATGTTCTTGCTGTGCAGTGACAGTGTTACCCATTCATCCACCATGAGGAAATCAGTATTTCAGAACAATGTTTGGGATAATGAGACTGTGGGGGCATCCTGATGGCCCAGGGGGACACAAACCATGCAACTATTTGTAGAGTTGTTTTATCTGTAGGACATCAAAGTTTCAGAATATGAAATGTTTATCTTCAGCTTTTAGCCACTTCATTAACAAGAAGTATGACAACTTGCCAAACCTACATCAGTGTGATGTAAAATGACACAACCAGAGGCCATAAAATGAATCATCTGGAAAATCAGCAGGTTGTTTAGATTTGAAACAATATATTACATTTTGTGTGAGCACAATGATAACAGGTGTGTTTTTCTTTCGCTCAGCATTCCTCTAAAGATGCTCTGCCAGAACATGAAGAGGCAGATCGTGTCCAGAGCCTTTTATGGATGTAAGTACACAATTTCTTACACAGTTTTCTGAATATTGTGATTATGACATGAAATGTATCTCCGTAAATGGAAATCCTAAACTCAACTGTTATAATCTTGTCTCATCAGAGGCTAAGTATTATTTTGTTTTAGACATACAGTATTGTGGCAACTTTAAGTCTGGCCTCCATAAAACAGGATAGCAGATTATTAACTGATTACTTAGTTATTTACAAAACAGAAGTGTAAACAGTATCTTGCATTATGTTTTCATTCCACTAGATATGCATAGAGATATACATGGAGATATGCATAGAGATATGCATGGAGCTACGCATAGAGATATACATAAAGATATGCATAGAGATATACATACAGGTATGCATGGAGATATGCATATAGATATGCATGGAGATATGCATAGAGATATGCATGGAGATATACATGGAGCTATGCATAGAGATGTACATGAAGATATGCATAGAGATATGCACAGAGATATAATAATAATAATCTTTATTTATATAGCACCTTTAAAAAACAGAGTTTACAAAGTGCTTTGACAACTAATAAAACAATCAGCAAGACAGACAGAACATATGAGACATGCATGGAGACATATGCATGGAGCAATGCATAGAGATATACATAGATATATGCACAGATATATGCATAGAGCTATGCATAGAGATATGCATTGACATATGCATAGAGATATGCATGGAGATATGCCTAGAGATATGCATAGACATATACATAGAGATATGCATGGAGATATGTATGGAGATATGCATGGACATATACATAGAGATATGCATGGAGATATGTATGGAGATATGCATAGAGATACGCATGAAGATATGTATTTAGATATGCATGGAGATATGCATAAAGATATGCATAGAGCTGTGAGTAGAGATTGATTCTGAAATCAATTAAATGGAAGGAATTAAAGCTGCAGCAATGACTGAATTATGTAATAAGTTGGCAAAGTTATTGCATATTTCTTAATGAGACAAAAATGTGATAAAACCTCACTACTGTGCAGTACAGTTACTGTTGCTGTTACTATACAGTAACCTAATTTGTTGCTGTTACTGTACAGTAACCTAATTTGCTGGTAACAGTATCAGGATACGCTTTGATTTTCATTTACTAGCATCAGTTCAAACATGGACGGCATCCAAACCACGTGTCATGCTGTATTTGTACGTGTGTGTGCAGGGCTGGGTTACTGTCGACATCTGTCCACTGTGCGGACTCACCTGTCAGCGCTGGTCAACCACAACATTGTCCCTCCAGACAAACCCTGCGAGGCGTCAGGAGGCCTCAGCAAGGAGGTGTGGAGCAAGTACCAGAAAGACTGTAAGGTGGGTACAAAGCTCATCTGTCCTACAGTCACAGGTATCAGATATTCAGTCCATCTCTATGACTTTGTCACAACTCAAAATACACTTTCAAGCTAAGCAAGGGCAAGTAAAACAGATCACACACATAAATAGAATACAGCATGTACAGTAATACTGATTATGGAAGTGGACATAAAAATCCAAACAGTGTTAAAATGTATTTCTTTAGCATCAAACCTCCCTATAACCTACAGCAGCTGTTACTTAGAACAGAAACTTCACGCCGTCACCACCTTAACCTGTCACTTCTAACTCTAACTCTGTCTGTGGCACCAAAACCTGACAAGACCCTGCACAGTATGAAGCTGATATTCAGCAGGTTTATTGATCAGGACTCAAGGACGTGAGTGTCAATGTGAAGTTGTTTGGACGAGCGGTTCTTGAATTGACCTGTGCCGGTAAAAAGTAGTCTGCGCTGCAGGATACACTCCAGGTGTGGTAGCATATGCTCCACTCCAGTAGCACGGTCTCAACCCGACCCCGTACAGCAAACAAAGCTAGCTGACGAGGACGTGCAGAACTAAATTATGGCAGGCTGCGACGCATAACATAAAGTCCGGCCCGTTCCGAACAGACACGTTTTGAACGGGCACTTTTTTAATCTTCGGAAAAAAATATCTGTTGCCCTTCTTTGAAAGTCCATAACCCTTAAAGTCCATGGTATCGTGCCTATAGAGACACTGCTATACAGAAAATGTAATCACTAAATATTAAAAAATTAAAATTTTATTTTATTTATTTAAAAGGGACCATGTACAATGTTAAACATAAATTTTGCCATTTGATGTATTTTACCAGAGTTAGTATAGAGCTAATTTTCACCTGCAGTCCCTCAAAATAAACATCTTTACATATGTTTATGAAATAAACAGTATATATTTATGAAATAAACAGCATATATCTATGAAATAAACAGTGCCCTCTACGAGCGTTATGCCACTTTTAAGGCAGATTAAAAAAATTAGATTGGAATGGAAGAAACCTGCAGATAAAAGTAGCTGTTTTCACATTTAAATCGATCAGCTCTGTCCTGTTGATAAAGCTCTTCAGCACTTTAGTCAAAAGGTGTTGCTACCAGCCAGAACATGTTTATGGAACGAAATATGACTCTATGCAAAAAGGGGTTTAATGTTGGCTTTTTCTGCTCTGCAGCTGATACATTAAGGTAACACAAGAAGAACTGTCTCAACACAAGAAACTAAAAGTCTGATTGCTCTCTAAAAACAGATCTGGAAAAAAAAAATAAAAACCTGACAAGACCCACGACCACAAACAGCCTGTGAGAGTTGTGTTTACTGGGGAACTGGACAGAAACCTGTTTCAGAGTACGAGTACATGACCTTTATTCTTCTTCTAGCAGAGACCAGCATAGCAAGATCTCCTCCTGTTCTGGTCTCTGGAACCTCACCCCTCCATCTCCTTCAGTACAGACCAGTGGATCTCAAAAGCTACTTGTTGAGTTACTGGTACATCATCNCCCCCCAAAAAAAATAAATATATGATGCTTATTTTATGATGTGGAACACTAAATTTTCTGTATAGTGAGATAAGAAGAGACACACTTTGAGGAATGTTCCTTGAGAGAATTATGATGAGAAAGGATTTATTGACTCATTGTAAATCTTTAGGACATCAGTGTTCATCAATACAGCACTTAATTAAAGATTATAGTTTGGTTGCAAAATGTATTTATGTTGGATTGAGGAGAAGAACAGTTTAACTCACTGCCTTGAACTGTTTGGAGTGAGGTATTGTAGTGATCTTCAAGAGGAAAAGCCTCCAATTTTTTTTGAGGGATTCAGAGGTTTTTAAATACTCATTCAGTAAGTTCACATGCACACGATACTGCACACTACAGTTTTTTTTTTTTGTTTTGTTTTTTGTTTTGGGCTGTACACCAATTAAAGCAAAAATGCAAGTAAGACGGAACCAATAGCTGTTGTTTGCCAAAATAGGTGTCTCACATGCTAAGCGTTAGCATTGCCTCTGAGCTTGGCATCCAGCGTTCTGCTTGTTCATGAGCAGCGCCGCTCAACCAAGCACTGACAGGAAGCATTCGTTGCTAATGACATGTTGATGGTTACCACAGGTAATCTTTGCACATTCGTGGTCAAAATTTGGGTTTCCGGGTCAAATCAGGTAGCAACGTGGACATCGCAACAAAGGAGGCTCTAGCTCTTTTTCTCATTCAGAGAAGAAAAGTGAAAAAAAAAGGCAAACATTGAGTCACCATTCTAAACTGCTCTACAGGTTACAGGTTATAGGTTAAACTGCTCTCCTCCATCACTGTGGCGCTTCTTTACTGCTTTACTTCTTTACAGCTGTTCTCTGATTGGTTGCACATTGGAAAGGTCAACCTTCGGAAAGGTCGAAGTTGAATTTGGTTGAACTTTGAGAGCCATGTCAAAATGGAGAATCCGAGCACCGCGTGGTGTCAAGGTGGCGTGATGCGATGTTAGGAGTCACCACTCAGCTCCCAATACACAATAATGTAACAGCGCAACGCTCAACACTTATCGTGTGAAATCATGTAAAACCTTATTTTGATTTACAAACGTATACGTTTGTAAAGGTGCTGACAGGAAGTGCTCATGTATTTGCTCTTTGCTCGTGCGTGTGTATAGCTTGTTGCTAATGACATGTTGCCATGGCCGATCTTTGCACATTCGTGGTCCAAATTGTGTTTCCAGGTCAAATCGGGTAGCAACATAGACATCACAACAAAGAAGGCTCTGATTCTAGCAGTCACTGCTCAGCTCCCAATACACAATAATGGAACGCCCAGCTCAGTGCAACGCTCAGTGCCCCCTGAATTCTACGGGGGGGGGGGGGNGGGGGGGGGGGGGGGGGGGCACTCCAATTTACATTGGCGGAAATACAAACTTTCAATCTACACATATGCAGAAAGTAACAACACGTCTTCTGCTACCCAATACACAACACTAAGAGCTACTGTACAAACACATACAAATATGCATCCAGGAAAAACAAAAAAAACAGACAAAGCACTACAGTGGACATCAGGGCGTAGCAATAGCCAATAGATAGGCAATATAATCATCATGACAGGTAAACCGCATACACTAAGTACAGTTAGCGCAGAGAGAGAGAGAGAGAGAGAGAGAGAGCAAATATTACATCTTACCTTCTGCGGATCTTCCTCAGTAAAGCTGAATTAAACATCATTTTTGGGAATCAAATCTTCTCATTAAAATCTCCTTCCATTCATCCCTGAATTTTTCTGTCAGATCCTTCTCGATGGCCAACTGGATGAGATGAGCTTTCCGTTTGTGTAGCGTACTTTGCCAGTGTTCACTGAAGACATTTTTGAGCGTTGAGAAGGAATTTTCACACATAGCAGTTGAAGCTCTTAAAGTCACTGCATGGATCAGAGCTGTCAGGACACTTGGCATTGCTGTGTGGAAAGTGCTAAGAATGCTGGCTATTGTCCATTTCCATCTTTTGGTGGGACTGCATATTCATTCATCATGTTCTCCAAAAATTGTCCCGCCACAGTAAACTCTGATTCAACCAAGTTAGTGCTGACAGTTGTAAGAGAGGTGTCACTTTTGATGGATTCATGAAATCTTCTCTGTCGACTTCTGGGTTTAAAGCTGCCAGCGTGCACATCAGCTGGCCAAAATGCGTCTCCAGCTCCCCACGTACAGCATCCATGACACTCATAACCTCATGAGCTCCGTCTTCTCTTCTGTGTCACTCTGCACAGCTGTTTCTTCATCAACAAACTCACAGAGATTTTTGTTGCCAGTTCGTTTCTTTTGCCTGAGCCAGGCATTTCAGCAGAGTGTGCCTCGGACTCGCAGAGGTTCCAGAGTGCACTGAACTCACTTTCTGAGCAAAGTTTCCCGATACATTCAGAGGCACTGTTCACAAGAGTCACTGCGGTGAACAGATCGGTGCCTTCAGCTTGAAGCATTTTGTTCGGTGGGTCTAAAATTAGCAGCAGTTTCTGAACCACAGTGAAAGTGAAGCTGCACTGCGATATGGTACGAATCAGTCCTGTGGCTTCGACGCGGAGCTCAGTACCGAAGGCCTGAGATTCTTCAACCTCTGTTAAAATGGCTGATAAAAGTCTTTAGCATAACTTGATTGGGTTTTTCTATACCCAGATCATCCACACTAAGCTCACTTGGCACTTGTGATCCAGTATAACTCCGTTGGATGCCCACTTGGCTATAGTGCTAACACCACTATCCACTGTGACATGGGCTCCGCCACTGTGGGATTCTGCAACATCTGAATGAGAGGCAGAGTGTGTTCCCGTCTTTTCCGGAGGAGACTTGAGCCACTTTCTGATATCCATTTTGGATTGAAACAGTTACCATATAACAATTAGATAACTACTGTTATGCACAAAACAGAGTCCCGCACTACAGTGTGTGATTTGGCCCAGCACAGCGTATCATTCCGCCTAACGTAAAGTAGTTACGTAGTTATGTAGGTGGATGCCCAATAATTACCTTTATTTAATTCTTTGCACTTTCTGTATTTTTAATATAAAAATATTTTCTCAAAACTGATATGTATATTATTTTTTAAATTATACATCAATGGAAAATCAGTTTGAAATTAACCTGAATGTCTATGGGTGGGCCGAGCAATCTGATTGGGTGGGCCCGCCCAAGGCAACGGGTATGCATTTGTGATTTCTGCCAGTTTCAATCTGATTATGGTGTTTATGATATTTGAAAAAATTAGATTTTTTGTCTTAATTGAAGTATAATCAAAGTTTGAATGTGCTGTAATGACTGATGTTTCATCATGACCACAGACTTTTATTTTATTTTAGTTTTTACTAAAACACAACTATGCAGATTGATTATCAGACCCTAATGACACCCAGTAGATGATCTGGGCGTCCAGACTGTAGGGTGTCTCTGAGACTAAACTTTGGATTTGTGACAGCTGACTAGGCTCTGATGGAGAGGGAGTTAGTTTGGGGAAATGCTGCAGTTTGGGAGAGGCGTATATGAAGCCACTGATGTTAGAGAATCCTGTCTGTGTTTTACATGCTGCTCTAACATCAGTGTCCCTGTCCTCACTATGTCCACATTCGTATAGGATGGTGCGTCCAATGATGGCTGACTGGGATGGGATAAACACGGTTAGCATTTCTTCATTTCCTCAGTGAAGGGAAGAAGTGATTTGAATGAACTGTAAAATGTTTTCTATCAAAATGTTGGTCCAGGGACGCTTCACCTCCCACACACACACACACACACACACACACACACACACACACACTCTGGATTTGTCCAGAGAGAACGTGGGTTGAAGGCATCCTTTGTTTTTATTTCTTCTCAATGAGGCACAAAAAAATGAACTTCATCTGACTGGGATATTCTCCATCATCCAGGCTTCAAATTATGTATTTATTTATATTTATTTGCGTAGCTTGTCCCTAAATGGGCTTTTGCATAAATACATAGCCTATAATACATATTAAAATACAGATAATGCAATATAAATACATATACAAACTATGCAGTCCGAGTGATTTATGTTTGGGTCGTGGGTTCTGGTGGTTTCTGAATGCCAGTCCTGATACAAATAACAGCTTTGTGAAAATAATATTGAACATTCTTTATGTTTAAATATTCTGTGCTATTTTTTTTTTTTTTTTTTNTTTTTTTTTTTTTTTTTTACACCTTTAAAACCATCCTATTAACTGTTTTTACTTTACAAAGCTGGTGATGGCTTTGATTTTTTTGATTTTGATTTCACAATGTTTTTTTTATTTTAAGTTAAATGTTGTTAAATATATATTAATATATATTTAACTCTATTTTTTATTTTAAAATAAAAATAGAGTTAAATATAATACACATTTTTGAAATAGATGTTTTTCATTTGTAGTTCATTTCCATCATACACGTTTACTGTGTCATAATTAATTAAAAATATATGGTATAGTGCAAACAAAAATGTGTGTTCAGAATAAACCACACCTAAGCTCCGCCCCCACGCTGTGATTGGGCTGTGTTTTCTTTCTCATTCTGGCACTGATAATGCAGCTGCTTCAGGAAAAGAAATGCTTTGCATTTAGTACTGGCATGTCTATGCTGCCCCCTGCTGGACAACATGAAATGAAAAACCCCTGATCTTTTCTTTTCACTGTACTGTGATTTGATTTTAATGAGGCATGAAAAGTTCATGTCACAATGAAAAACAATTAATTCAATCATTCAAACAAAAAATAAACAGTTTGCAGTAGATAAACAGTTTGCATATGTTTTTCACTTAATTATGACAAAATAAATGCGTGTATGGAAATGAAATACAAATGAAAACATAATGTATTTCATAAATGTGTATTATATTTCACTCTGTTTGTTTATTTAAATTGTGTCTCTTATAATCTTCCATAATTTTGGTGTTGCCTGCTACATTTAAGAATTTTTATAGTTTTTGTGAATCATGCTTCTGCAGATCATGCATGGAGAAATGCAAAAAAGTCACATCAAAAGAGAAACAGTCTTAATTTGAATAAAGATGATATTTACCCCTCTTCTTGCTTTGGAAACACATAAAAATGACTGTCAGAGGTCAATATAAAGTCTATATTATCTTTGTAATTATGCTACTTCATATGTTCCTATTATTCTGTCCTCCCTCCACGTATTTCATATCATCCTTTGATGATCTGTATATTAACTGTAAATTATGTGTTGCTTATTGTTTCCAATCTAATAAAACTGTAATAAGTTCTGGTGAAATACAGTATCTTCTCATTGCAGAATCAATATGGCATCATAGCGATTAAATAAGCTGTAGTATTTATGGTCCCTCATCTATGTCATTGTCTATATACCCCNCCCCCCCCCCCCCTCTCTCTCTGTAGAACTATAAGGAGTTGGAGCTGTTGAGGCTGGTGTACTATGGTGGAGTACAGCATGACATCAGAAAGGAGGTCTGGCCTTTCCTCCTGGGACACTACAAGTTCGGGATGGGCAAGAAGGACATGAGCCAGGTATAACACACACACACACACACACACACAAACACTGCAGTGTTTCCCATACATAGGCTAAACTTGACCGGCTCACCCAGGTAAATGAAGCCCTGCCCAGGTTTCGTAGGACAAACCAGCCTTAAAAAAAATACACATTTAATAGTGTAATCAAAGATATGGAATAAATTTGTAATCTTATCATCATTTCGAGGGTAAAAGTTTTCTAAAAAGATCCCATGATCAGGTTTTGTTTCTATTAATCCATTTTCAGCACCGGTATCTGTGTCCTACCTTATGATCATACTGTAAATACTCAAGTAGTGGTGGGTCATTTTTTTTTTCTTTTTTTTTTTTTTTNCATTATTTCTAATTTTAAAATATATGTAACCTCCATGCTTCTCACCAGAGTTTCCCTCTGCTGTGTTACAGTTAATTACTTTCTTTAGTTTTCCTGTAAAACCCCACTGAGACCAAATGATAAGGCGTTCATTGTGTTATTGTGGTTGCCTAGCAACCAGCAGTATACAGCCTGGTAGCAGCCATTTTCAACTAGATCTGAGTGGGGTTTTTTTTACATTTTCTTTGCAGTTTTAAAGCTAAATAGCCATGTTAAACTTTTGTTGGAATCTTGCATGCCTGCCCACCACAAGTAAAATTTCAACCTGTGGGAAACGCTGCACTGACATTGAAATTGTCTTTTTTTTTGTTTGTTTGTTTGTTTGTTTGTTTGTTTGTTTNAACGCTGCACTGACATTGAAATTGTCTTTTTTTTTGTTTGTTTGTTTGTTTGTTTGTTTGTTTGTTTAATTGTGTCATTTTCTGATTTTCTGTGAAGATTGATGCAAAGATCAGTGAGCGTTACCAGCAGGTGATGCAGGAGTGGAAGGCTTGTGAGGTGATCGTCAAGCAGAGGGAGAAGGAGATGCAGTCGGCCATCTTTGCCAAGCTGTCCTCCGGCAGCAGCATCGACAGCCACGTTCTGCGTCTGGTCCACAGAGACTCCACACTCAGCAACGAGGTAACACACACTCAGTGGGAAGTTTCATCCACATGGAACTGGATTGATTTAACACAATTCTTGACATGTAGTTGTTACGGGTCCCAAGATTTGGTGCCTCAGTAACAAATATCTGAAAAATACAGATGAAGTACAACAGTCATAAAGCTAAGGTATACGTTCTGTTTATTCTCCAATTTGCTACTGGTACAAAATATGCAAATAAACAATAAGGTGGTTGTGTCAAATTCTGATCTTAAACAATGAACCGGTTTCTCTACTTTCATCTCTGCTTAACTGTAATCTATTGAGAAACTAGATACTTTCTGGACAAAACAACTTAATCAGATACAACATACAGGCCTCAAATTAATAACTTATTGTGTTACTGAACATTCATTACAGATTGTCTATATGCTCATAGTTGTAAAAAAAAAAAAATGTTAGAACGTGTGCGAGGNTTTTTTTTTTTTTTTTTTTTTAATCTCTCTAAGTTCACCAAAATACCAAAGATGACCCGAAAACAACAAATAACTTTCACGCTAGAAATCCCAGCGCTGCATGGTGAATATTAGTGGTTTTCACCAGGTACTAACCTGAAAAATACAGATGAAGTACAGCAGTCATAAAGTTAAGTACGCTCCGATTATTCTCCAGTTTACTTCTGGGAATTTGGATGGAAGTTCCCCTGAGGTAATCCGGCTGCAACACTTTCTGTGTGAAATGTTCCTGCTGCCTGGCATGCACTAATTAACCATTTAAACACTAAAACAAAGGGTGTGCACATCCTTTAAATCAGAATTTAACTTAAGATTTTTTTCTTCTTTAAAGTCTCTTGTAGCTGAAAACAAAAAAAAAAATAGATACAAATGTGGTCACCCACTTTTTGGGTGTACCACACAGAGAACTGATACAGCAAGACTGCCTTTAAGGATTTTTAAGATACAGCGTAGTTTCCATTTTTATGTGCTAACCAGATAAAATAGACTGTAAGGTAATCCTAGCAGTGTAGACTGGATTATTATGACATGGACTCATTAAGCGACAAAAGTCAATGCCATTGTGACCATTTTACAGATGTCTCTAGTTTTGTTTATTTATCCCAAGGGAAATTTGTTTGCACAGGCATCAACATACATAACACAAAAACACACCTAGCATAAAAACACACACATGCAACACATACGATTATCGATCAAGTTATAGAAAAATACACATCAATACTCATTACTCAGGTCAGGATCAATGGTAGATATACAGCTGGATCCAGATAATTACTAAAAAGTTCATACATGTAGATTATAAGAGCGATAAGATAAGATTGCACCAAATAAATGCTCACTACCATGGGAAAGAAAGAAAGAAAGAAAGAAAGAAAGAAAGAAAGAAAGAAAGAAAGAAAGAAAGAAAAAGATTGAAGGAAGGAAGGAAGAAAGAATGAATTACTGCACTGAATTCAGCCTGTTACAGAGGCCGGGAAGGCTCAAGAAGAAAAAAAATTTAAATCGTTTGGACAAGTTAACTACTGAGTTGTTGGATTGACTTATTTGACTGGCAGCTCCGTGAACCGGAAGAAGAACGCCATCTTATTATCTAACAATGCTGTTCTTGGCTGGTGGTGACATACCTGTCAACACTCCCGTTTTCCCAAGTTTCTCATGTATTTTCACACCCTCTCCTGCCGTGCTCCTGTTTGGTCATTTCTCCCNACTCCCGTTTTCCCGAGTTTCTCATGTATTTTCACACCCTCTCCTGCCGTGCTCCTGTTTGGTCATTTCTCCCATAAATCTCCTGTGTTTTGACAGTTATACAGAATCGTAATTGGCCCGATCAAGCTGTTTTGGTCATTCTGTGGAGCAAAAGTAGTAACATTTGCCAGGAAACATCTGAAGCCAAGCGGAACCAAAGTTGATTGAAACAGTTTCTCATAGGAGGAATAAACAAACATAATANGGGGGGGGGGTCATGTCCCAGAAAATCTCCTGTATTTCAATATCGACAGGTATGCAAGTTGACACACACACTCTCACACACACTCACACTATAGATTGTTTGGGTTTAATACAGTTTTATTTTGATCTTGCACACAAATATGTAGATATAGTTCAGTTTGTTGCTGTTAAACACCGTGTTCTTATATGTTTGGCATCCCTTAAACATATTTTAAAGGATACTAACTTCTTCTGGTAGAAAGTTAGTAAGTTGTTCGTATGACTTAATTTTTGTTTTCTCCTTGAGCCTTCCTGGGCTCTGTAGCCTGTAACAGCTACAGGTACAAAAGAATTTCTGAACGGCCTGGTTCTCATAAGCGGCGTTCTGTAGCAGAAACCTGAAGGAAGGAAGTCAAATTCCCTATGAAGTGGAACTCCGGGCCATTTGAGAACACCTTTATAACACCTTTATAGCACCTTTGTGGATCTCATGAAGCTGGACCTGTTGCACCGACAGATACGACAGAATCATGTCAGAGATATATTCTGGTCTTGAGCCATACAGAGCTTTATGAACCAGTAAAAGTATTTTAAAATCAATGCTGTGACACTGGATTGTTGTAAAATGACACAACATGAACTCAAAAGGCCATGATACGTTTATGTGTTCAAAAAAGGTGGGAATTATCATTATCAGCAACCAAATTCAACAGAAATTTTAATTCCACTGACATCTTAAAAAGGTATCAACACATATTCACTAATAGAAAACATGTTATGTATCACTGGGGCATGAAGCTGAAGAAAAGATGAAAAATACAGAAACAGTAATTCGTAAATCACAATGAAAACTTTCATCCTTCTTCAGGTGTTCATGTCAGTAGACGAGCCAGATGCTGGGAGCCAGGAGACCCCCAGTGGAGAGGACAGCACCCCCACCATGACCATCATTGTCCCTCCTGCAGCACTTGTCCCAGAGGAGCGTCCTCTGGTGGAGTTTGACTCCCCTGACTCAGGTCTGCCCTCCTCCAGGAACTACTCGGTGACCTCGGGTCATTCCCAGATCCTGTCCAGCATAGATGACGGTCAGAGCACAGAGGAGGAAGGGGGAGCCGGGGAGGAGGGAAGGACTCCAAGTGCATTGGGGGGGCATCAGGATCTGGCTGAGGACCAGCTGTGCAGCCAACTGGACAAACTGGTGACCAGTGGATCAGCTGCTGAGGGAATGTCACCCTCACTCTCCTCTTACACGGTATGTACATGTCATGCCCGTTAATTAAACACACAACTAATTATACAGGAAAATGCCCAAATATAACATTTTGAAAAGTCTGTGGACACAAAATGTAATTCATTATATTTACAATACAATACAATGCAATTTTATTGTCAATTATTTTTTCCTTTTTTTCTTTTTTCCCTTTTTTCTTTTCTTCGTTTTTCCCTTTTTTCTTTTTTCCTTTTTTCCTTTCTTTTTTTTCTTTTTTCCCTTTTTTTTTCTTTCTTTTTTTCCCTTATCTTTGTCAATTGTCAGCCGTAGTTAATATTTGTCTTGTCTTGGACTACACCTGCAGCATGTAGGACCAACAGTCTGTCTCACAAGTCTGTCTGTGGCACCGACATCTCTAGAACCCGACACAGTATGAAGTTGAAATTCAGCAGGTATAATGCTCAGGACCCACGTACAGTGTCGTGTGTGAAATTGTTTGGTTGAGCGGTTCCAGTGTGCCGCGCGATACTTTGCGGACGCAGTGGCAGGATACGCTACAGGTACAGCAGAGTCACGGTCTCAGCCTGACCCCGTACAGCAAACAAACCTAGTGCAGAGGACGTGCAGAAGTTGTTTGGGAAGTTGAAGTTGTTTTAAGGCGCTGTGCAGGTAAAAAGTAGTTATGTTTCACTATAATCAAAGCTCAACTTTATGTTGTACTGGAGCTAACAATAGCTAATATTGCTGTCAGGAGATAAAGCTATTATTAGCAAAACAACATAGCTAGTGTTGCTAACCTATGATATAACACTAGGTCTTCAGCGTGCTTAAAATAACATTCAAACCAGTTTTACAAGCGGAGTTGAGAAGTGTAGTTTTACTGGTGGTGGCTGAGGCTCTGCTGCTGCTGCCTGAGAGTCACGTTACATCAGTGTCACTGATCGCCTCGGGAAGTGAAGTACCTCACTGTTTTTCATATTTTCACCATGTCTGCAAGTGCACCCCTGAACGTAAGAGGAAATCAAGATATAGGTCTGAGTGGGAGACAGAATATCAGTGGGTCCATCCTCTGCAAGTGTCCATTGCTAGGATTCATTCTCTGGGAGCATGACTGTTATCAGCAGATTTCATTACAAGCTACAAGCTTTATTGAAATTGTGACCTGATGGTGGCGCTCAAACAAAGATCAGGTAGTTAGTGAGACATTCAGATTCATCATTTGGGACCATGACAATCTACAACGAATTTCATAGCAACCTGATCTCAATGTGGCTCAAAAGACATTAGACTGAATCTAGTTTGAGTCCTAGTAAAATACATAAAGATCAAACCTTTAAAGAACTATACCAGTCATTTTTTATGTTTGAGCCTAATATATGTTCAATTTTCATACATGTAACGTTACTGACAATCATTTCCCAAAGCATACTACTGGAACGGTGAATTAAAAATGTTTTTCCTACCTTCCAGACCTCCATTGGTTTCAGTTCATTCTGCTATTAAAATCAACTTGTTGATACTGTAAACGTTCTTGGGATAGGTAATCCATCATCACCAACAAGATGTGTATTCAGGGTTTTTTTTAGAAGTTATGTAATTTTAGTGTTTAAGCTCAATAAAAAGCATGGAGTGAATGTATGCCTCCACCGGGGAATATAGTCCCAAAAGAAGCATTTATGGAAAAATTTATGGAAAAATTTAAAGGACTGTAACTTCATAAGGTTGTGTAACTATTAGCAGGAGAAACATGGATTTTTAAGGTGGGTGTATCACTTGAATATTTGATTTTGAAAGATTAAGAGGTTTTGCAAAATATCAGGAAAGATGAAATACGGTTTTATCCTTTGAGAAATGATTGTCAGTAACGTAATACATGTGAAAATTGAATATATTAGGCTCAAACATGCAAAATGGATGGTATGGTCCTTTAAAATGTCTGATCAGCATTACCCTGCTGGACAAGCTCCTCAGTGTCATTGTAAATGTGGGCATGGATCCAGATCCAGGACCAGATCAAGTCATCTACCTGTATTTTGAGAAACCTATGACAAAGACAAAAAACATCTGCAGAAAAATAAGAAATATAATAAAGAATATTTCAAATCAATTTCTACACAGCTGAGTTTAACACCCCCATTGATCGGCTAAC